>JACBAH010007078.1:0-20080 GCA_014282315.1 Neospermospora avenae | reverse complement strand
CCAAAACCCAATGACCGAAGTTTGGCCGAGCTGTGACAGTTTTGCTTGCCTGTGACATTCGCTTTCCCCGACAGTAAGCGAGCCCCGAGCGAAACTGGAGGTGGGCCGGCTAGTATCTACCAGAACTCAGAATGTCTCCGATGCTCAGGCCAAGTGATGCCCCATGCATATTCGACTTGAAGGGACAATTGGATCAGAACCAAGCAATCTCCGGAGCTTGATCGACCCCCGCATGATCCAAGCGATTGTTTACGTTTTCGTCCGATGCAGGTTACAGTAGTGCGAGATGATAAATGCGAAGATGTACCTATGTAGCTTATATATAGCCAGACTTGCCCTACAAGAAAACCTTGGCGTGCTGTCAATTGATTCCATATCTTATCCTTAACCAGAAAAGTTGCTCGATCGAACTTTCATCACGATGTATCTTCAATCCGTGGCCACCGCTGCTATTCTCGTTGGGTCTGTTGTCTCGCATCCTGTGTGGGATGCTGCCGATGCTTCGAAGGCGACGTTAGACATTCTTTCCTCCATCGCCAAACGCAATACATTTGAGACTGTAGACGACGCTTACAAGACAGTGTTCACATCCACGACATGTACTCCTGAAAATATCTCGGTTCGAAAAGAATGGCATGTTACACTCTTCAATGCTTGAAACTACAGCTAACAATCGTAGGGGAGCTCTTTCAACAGAAGAAAGAATCGCATATACAGATGCTGTTCTGTGTCTGCAGTTCAAAGCTACCTTGACGCCTCCGGAGCTCATCCCTGGTGCTCGATCAAGATTCGATGACTTTGTTGGCACGCATATCAACCAAACATTGAACATTCATTATACAGTAAGATTTTCGGCCGATTGTGGATTCAACCAAGCTGAAAGTTGCAGGGAACCTTCCTCGCATGGCATCGATATTTCCTCTGGGTCTACGAGGAGTCCCTCCGAACCGAGTGTGGATACAAAGGAACGCAACCATACTGGAACTGGGGCTTATTCTCAGATGACACCGAAGCCGGCCCAGTATTCGACGGAAGCGCAACAAGCATGTCAGGGAACGGGGAGTACATTGAAAATAAAGGAGATCTCATTTTGGTCCTTCCACCATTCGACGATGTGTACCTGCCAGCCGGAAATGGTGGCGGATGTGTTACCTCTGGTCCATTCGCAAACATGACTGTTAATCTAGGACCGGTATCTCTGCCCATCAACGGCGGTGGCGCAGTGACTGGCAGCGGGCTCGAACATAATCCTCGCTGTCTCGTTCGCGACATCGGTTCGGCGATCAACAACAAGTACGCGAACGCCACTGCCATCGCGGAGCTACTTACCCAACACGACGACATCTACTGGTTCCAAATGGTCATGCAAGGAGTTCCTGGATCTGGGAGTATTGGTGTTCATGGAGGCGGACATTACACCATCGCTGGCAACCCAGGCGGGGACACCTTTATCTCGCCCGGTGATCCAGCTTTCTACCTTCATCACGGTATGATTGACAGAGTTTGGTGGTTGTGGCAGAACCAAGATCCTGCGAACCGTCAGAATGCTATCTCGGGTACGGGGACGTTTTTGGATCTCCCACCTTCGGCCAACACTACACTTGATACGATTATTGATCTTGGATTCGCTGGGAATGGACATGGTCCTATTGCGATGAGGGAGTTGATGAGTACCGTAGCTGGACCTTTCTGTTATACTTATGACAGCCTATGAGTAGATAATGTACAGCGCTTGATATTTGCAGAGGGAAAAGCCTTAGATTTCTAACATGGTGCATTGCTGGCTATGAAATTGTCTAGTGACAAGTTCTCAAGATCTAAGATATCAGTCGCTTCGAAGTTATTTCGTACAATTTGATTGCGGTCAGGACCACGCTTCACTGTTGATAAAGGGCTCTGCCGTGACGTATCACATCCCATATTTGAGTCTTATATCACCGACCTATATCGGCGTCCTATCTCAAGTGTCGATTGAGAAGCCCATACAGGTCCCCGATATTAGACCGGGTTCTCGGGTCTCTAATCGCATTTATCCGCAAGCGAGACACATGGCTCCAAGGTACCTCCGGAGATGGCGTCCCGGCTTTGTTCTAGGCTGGCATGGAATCTAATGTATTCTGGATACTCTGTCAGAAGTTTCAAATCAGGTGTAAGCACAGCCAAATGGGAACAAACGCTGCGTTTGGCTAGTGCCGTGATGTCAATGGTTTTGCCGTGAGAGGTTATCCATAGGTCTTTGAGATACTTGCGAAGGAGAAGTCCTGTAAATTTAGACATCAGGCAGACTGTGTTACTCGAGTGACCTCAAACATCTTTAATACATCCAAGTGATGAAATGTTACAAGAAAACCGTATGTTAGTTACATGTTTCGTGTATTGAAAACATTCGCTCATCTCAATCCGGCTGCTCTCAACATCAGCTAAGCGAGATAGGGGAAGTCCTAAGCCCACTCAAGAAGTCCGAAATGCAGCTATCGCTATTATTAGGCAAGCTCTTGGCTATGATGAGATTAACAAACACAATGAAAACATAAGTCATTACCAGACAGAGGCGTCTTCCCTATGCTGCGCTTTTCTCATCCAAAATCTCCTTCACAACACTCTCAGATAAATCCCACAGCTGCTTCGCCAGCTTCTCATCCCTCCCCATCTTACTCGCCAATCCCAATTTTCCATCCGGCTCCAGATACGCACCCTTATACTTCTCCTGCTTCTCCCTCACTTCCTTACTCGTAGCAGCAAACAGCGCCGACTCCGCACCTTGCTCCGGCGTTTTCCCAAACAGTTTCAATCCCGGCTTTAAGAATGCCGGAAAAGCTTTCAGAGCTCCTCCTACGGCTACAACACCTGGATGCAAGGAGATGGAAATTAGTGGAAGACCTTCTTTGTCAGCGCGACGTTGTAGCTCTGAGGCGAAGAGCACGTTGAGGAGTTTAGTGAAGTTGTAGCGTTTTGTCGAGGCGATGAGTGCGTCGTTTTGAGAGGGGGAGGCGGAGAAAGTGTTGTTCAAATCTGATTTTGTGTCGAGTTTGATGTCTTTAACGTAGGCGTGGAGGGTGGAGGCAACGGTGATGACTCGGATGTCTGAGTTTGGGAGCTGGGCTGTTTGGCGGAGAAGGGGGAGAAGAGCTTCTGTCAGGGCGAAATGTCCGATGTGGCTGAAGGAGTCAGCTGATATCTGGTGTCAATTTTGCGAAGGGCTTACTTGATGGCGACGGATGTCTCTAATCCATCTTTTGTCATAGAGTATGGAGGAGAAGCCAGTCTTGCTGCATTGTTCACTTTCTTTTGTCAGTCGACTGAGCATGCAAAGGTCATCTGGCACGCACCGAGGATATCCAGGCGATTGACTTGAGAAAGGAATGTCTCCGCAGAAGCCATGACATCGGCAACTAACGTGAGATCTAAAGGTAGCCATATAATCTCTCCTTTCTTGGCGTCGTTCTGGTGATCCGTATTGAATTTTGCAATCGCTTGCTTGGCTTTCTCTTCGGAACGAGCTCCCATGAACACTTTAGCTCCATGAATGGCAAGTTGTTCGGCGATGATGTAGCCCATTCCAGTACTATGAACTTCGTCAGTATAATTTAGAAGAAACAAATGGAGATCATACTTTGCTCCAGTAACCAGCGCGACCTTGCCGGTCAGGTCTGGGATCTGTGACGCTGAGTTTCCAAAAAATCCCATCCTGAATATTGATTACCAATTAAAACATAAATTGTTATTCAAGTTACACGTAGATTGACAAGTTGAAGTTGAGGACAGATAAAAAGATAAATGGAGATTTTGTCGTCAGGCTTGTGAAACATTCGCATCGGAAAGTTTATCATCGGATGATCGCCGGCCGTCTCTACAGTATGAACTAAGAGCAACGACCTCGGCAACTGTATTTCAGCTAGTTCGGACGAACATGAGGATCGCTAGGGTCGCCACTTGCTTGAACTTTTTGCTGATTGTCCGTGAAATTACGCCCTGATGGGTCATTTTTGAAAGTTGATGAGCTTTAGGAGATCATCCCTGGAAATTTGTAGATGGTCGATGATCCTTTTTTGGAGATGCGTACTGTGGAGTTAGTAGCGTGCAACATTGTTGACATTCTTGCTACAAGCAAGTATGTCTGCTGGAGATGAGAAGATACAAGAGCATTCATACTTTATCTAGAAATGTACCCTCCGTATTTGGCCTAGATGATGAAATATAAGCAGGAACTTATCAACGACATTCCGTTATTGCTGTTGACTCTCAGCAGACGAGATCAGATGGGTTTGCCAGGGTACCAAACTTCCTCTGCTTGAACCGCATCTGGTATGTCTGGCTCTTGATTTCGATATCATCTGTCTTGGTATTGGGCAGCCTTAGATTACTGAGAGCCCGCTTGACATAACAAAGAAACTGAAATTTATGCGAGGCAATCCCTAAAAAAGCATTCCAGCTATGCCCTAGCCATAATAATATAGGCGAATATTTTTTTTCCAATGTCGCAACAAAAAATGCCGATGTCACGAAGAAGAGACCGAGGAGTGTGTAGAGCCAGTCACGTAATTCTGGATTTGCGAAAATGGTATCTGACATGCTGGAAATTGTTGAGGCAAGGAATGGCGGGAGGTATAGATTTGGGAATGTTAGATCATACGTCTTGGGAGTTTGATGGCTCGAAAGAACTGGAAGGATATTTTAACAATGGTGATGACTGTCAAAGCTTGAATGAATTGGCCTGTCCTCGGGTAATAGTGGTCTCTGCATGTGCTGTATGTGTGACAATCTGAGTTACCAATTGATCACTACGGAATGCTAGTTCGAGACTGCTGGGAAAATTTCAGGACCGAAGGTTACCCAGAATCTGGAAGGTGATGATCATATGCTGTTTGTCATATTCTCAAACCAGTCGGTGCGACGAAGTAGTGAGCTATGGAGGCGTTTCAACTCTATGATGTCCTTATCGATCAGAGCAAGAAATAAGCCCCAGGAAGGATTCGCCAGCTCTTCTGAAGATGGGTCATTGAAACATTTGATCTGGTCTTCTTTAAATGTGTCCCAGGCGCGGGTTGTTTGGCCATTCTCATGGTGAATTGTCGAAGTACCCGGATTGCCCATATGAAGCCAGGTCGCTGTGTAATTTTTAAACGGGTTTTTCCGTTGCTGTCATCCTCACCTCGAGTGAAGGCAAATATCTGTTGTGTTTTAGCGGCAGCGAGATCATGGTTGATTGGTAATGCACCTGCGGGTCGATGTGCTGGATGAGCTGTGATACTGCGTTGTTCAATTCCTCTTTCACCTGATCAACTCGCGTAAAGAGTGTCTGCAAGAAGTAGTGTCTCGGATCCCACTTTGGCCTAAACAAACCGAATCTACCACCTGAGGCAAAATGCATTTGGGAATGAGCCACGCAATACACTTGTTGTGGATGATTCTTGTCCTCAAAGTATATATCTGCGAAATAGTAGGCAGTCCAAAACCAGTTATCTAATCCTAATAGCATCACGGACACTTGTGCCTCATGTATATATGCACCAGAGGATGTTTTCCCTAGATGAAGAACCATTTCAGATCGTTGCAGAGGATATTTTCGGCCCAAATCGCTATTGCTGTCACTATTGAGGTCTTCTGGACGTTGGGGGCGCCAAGCACGGTAAAGCAAATGGAATTCTAAGCAGAATGTTGGCCATCCGATAGACTATATAATTGGTCAAAACTTGTTCGGCTTGAGTTGGTACGTAGACACATGCAACTTACTGGTATGTGTACTCCGAAATAGTTTTGCCGAGCGAGGTGCTTGTACACGAAGTCACGAAGAAACTCGCATTGATTCCTGAATGTCGTCGCTGCGAGAGCCAATGCACATTGGGATCGATGTCTGTGATGTAACTGATGAAACAGGTCATTACTAGTTTTCATGCCTCTACAATGTCAAGTAGTCTTACATCAACCGCCGTTCAGCATCTGGGTTTTCTGAAAAGGCAAGTCTCTCAGAGGTTACACTTTCAGTTTACTAACAAAACTTTGGTATGGACAACTAACATTCTGAGACAACTGAGAGTAGAGCTGAGATGCCGTGAGAGGGCATAAAAAAGACACGACCGTCTCCTGGATTTCACGTGCCAGTTTCGCTATCCCGGTCTTGACCAGTCTCGTTGATCCTATGAACTAGAAGTGCTTTGCGAGTTGATGTAATGGAATTGACTTGTGAATTTGTAACAGTCAAGTGCGCGTGCTGAAAGAGTTTATTGAGAAGTGTGTTGCGGTGCAGGTATAGATGGCCGTCTTGTCGATGGTCGATAGATTGGTCAATGACGTCCTCGGTCGATGGGTCGGGAGTGCGAGACACATAGACAGTACTGCCGTTCTCTTAGGGTCCTATCGGTTTATGCATGATCTTCCGGTCTTCGGCTACGTGAATCCTGATCTGGCGAATCTTGAACTCTGGCCTCCGGAAGATCGCATACTGCGGGAATTCCGCAAAACATGACATTTTGCAGGGCGATGATTGCAAGTATGACGAAGCAACTGGCTGAATCTATGCGGCGATACTGTGAAATCTTTCCCTGGCCGGATCTTCACAGTCTTGACTGGGCAACTGGTATAGCGATTTGTACCGCATTCAGTGGATTAATTGTTCAATGCCACACTCATGCTACTGATTCTATCACAGCTGCACCGAATTCGAATATTAGCGCAAATCCTTGACAGACGCTCTCTACTACAGTAACGCGAACCCCAATGCTGCTCACAAACGTACTTGTTCGCTGTCTTCTCTTCCTTCATATCATTCGAACTTGGCCGATGCAAAGTCACCATAGGAAAGAGGCTTGCGTGTTGGGTGGCCAGAGCCTTACGCTGTCCTGCACGTCGATGTGAAGAAGGAAGCAAGAGATATCGTGCTATACCATTCAGAGGTGCAGTAAATCGCTTCAGCCTGAACAACGGACTGCGATGGTCTTGCAGTTGCTGCCCGATCCTTCTAAGCGCCGAGAAGAACGCTACCAGTTTGCTTAGAAGTGATGAAGGCCACAACTTCGATTGTAGCCGAAAGTGCGAGGATACTGTAAACGGGCCTTGAATGAGCTTTTTAACTGGCCGCCACTTATGACTGGTACACGACGGGATGACTGCAGCTGGCAGACCAAATTTTCGATTGTCGCACTATACGTGGCGCCGTAGGCATGCAATAATAGGAAGAGAATATAAGTAGAGAATGGTTTCACTGGAGAGTGTTGAAACACACCCTCTTGCAGCCTCGACATCTCTGGCAAACGGAGTTCGCTCTCCGAGAAACAAAGGCTGAAGCTTGGTGTGTGAAAGCGGGCAGGGCAGGCCAGGGGCAGATATCAAGTGACCCCTCGAGCAGGCAAATTCAAAAGGAAGGATGAATCTCATTATGATACCTAGGAATGGTTTCCTTGATCGCTGGAGTGATTGAATAAGCAGAAACAGGAATTTAAACGATGTGACTATACTACCTATGTAAACAAATATGAGGTCAAGCTAGTACAACAGCCTGGGACTCGAGCCGAGCCTAAGGTAGGTAGCTGGCCTAGATGTTCCACTAATACCCGTACCTAGTAATGGGGCAATCAAGCCCCACCTCAGCTCCAGCTCCATCTCCCTCCAACTTCAACAACTCGAGCTGGCCTTGGGACAACATCTCCATGATATCTCATACGATCAGACAACATGGGACAAGGAAATTCCAGCGGAGGTGCCCAGCACGCCTCCACCGAGCAACTGAGCCATGAACTGGTCCGCCCTTTACCCCTCCATCAACCCCTCCATAGCTAACACCTCCAGGCCATCAAGTTTGCAAAACGCTGCTTCACGCCCATCGAGCTCTACTCCTTTCAAGATGTCTTCAAACAGCTCGCCGACCACCAAAACTCAATCGCCTACCTCAAAGAAGACACCATTGCGCGCTTTCTCGAGATCCCCGACATCCTAGGCGCATCCTCAATCGTTTTCCAGATGGTATCATATCTCGGTGCATTTCCTTTCGGACAAGATGCACCGGTGGTTTTGGGGTTCGAGCAGATGATCATGGTGGTTGTGATTATGACGGAGAGGTATGCGAGGGTGTTGAAGAAGGGGGGCAAGGATAGTACAAAATTGCTGTTTAGGAGTCTGGCGGTTTATGACCGGGGGACACAGACTGAGGGCGAGAAGGAGGAGAATACGAATCCAAATACAGAGGAATCAAAAAGGAGTCATGCCTCAGGGTTTGCTGTCGACGAAGCTGCCAATGACGAAGAAGAGGACGATGATGATGATTTGGCTCTTGCGGCATTGGAGTCACTTGATGCTATTGATGTGTTTAGACATGGGGATGCACCGATAAACCAAGCTTCGATACCATCCGACAATCTCAAAAAACTTATCATGCTACTGCTTCTGATAGCTCCTTTATCAACACAAGAAAGTCTAGCACGACACGCCGAGCGACTTTCAGGAGAACAATTAGAAGGACTAAGAAAGACGGCAGACAACATCCTAGCTGCATTCGTGAACGTGGAGAAATTTCCCGGCGTCAAGATCCATCAGTTTAGTACTGTGATACCCATTTCCTTACCGTTTCTATTCAATGGGTTTAATCCATTCTTTGAGCATTTCCTCTTCTCCAAGAATTTCGATCTATCGAAACGGAAG
Source organism: Neospermospora avenae (assembly GCA_014282315.1). Classification (NCBI taxonomy): domain Eukaryota; kingdom Fungi; phylum Ascomycota; class Leotiomycetes; order Helotiales; family Ploettnerulaceae; genus Neospermospora; species Neospermospora avenae. Next base: position 11,446 of record JACBAH010007078.1, on the reverse strand, counting down.
GAGGATTCCATTACACCGTTACCTCCGCCCGACGTGGTGATGGACCAACCTCTTCTCCAACAATCAGGGGAGATTTTAGATTTGAATGTCCTATCACAACTATCATTCTTCCTCCCCGGCGCCTCCCTCTTTCGTCAACTTCGCCTCCTCTACTCGGGCGGCGACGCTGGTTTCTCCATGGGTTCTTTTGAAACCAAAGTCTTCAACTGGCGGGCTCCCACCATCCTCCTCGTATCCGGGAATCGAATCTCTGAACCTCCATCCGGAGGACAAGAAAAAGTATTCACAGATACCTTACCACCGAAACGATTTCCCGACAGCAGCACATCGACGAGAGTGGTGTACGGAGTATACACAAGGAGCCATTGGAAACAGACGCATAAAGAGTGTTTTGGAGATTCTGATACGATCCTTTTCCAACTCGAGCCTGTGCATGAGGTTTGGCATGCGAGTAAGATAAATACGGATTACATCTCGTTTAGCAAACCGCCCAGTGCCCACTCTGGCATCGCATTCGGTTGTCCTCATCCGAAGGCCAAACAGACTGCTGGATTGAGTACGAATGTGTCACTTGGAGCTGTTTCTTTGTTATTGGATTCGTCGTTTGAGTTCGGGGTCTTCACTCATAATTACACGAGTGGAGGAGGAGCATTCCATAATAGCGAGACGAGGAAAAAAGATTGGCAGGATAGATTTGAGGTTGAGAGTTTGGAGGTTTGGGGGTGTGGGGGCGATAAAGAGGCGCAGGCACAGTTGGAAAGGTGGAAATGGGAGGAGAGAGAGGCGGAAGCAAGGAGGAGAATTAATCTTGGTACAGGGGATATTGAAGCCGATAGGGCGTTGTTGGAGATGGCGGGGTTGATTGGAAGTAACAGAAGTGGTGGGAGTATGAACTGATGAACTGATGAACTGATGGAAAGCTGGTTAGGACGGAGTTGGGAGAGGAGTTCATAACCGGATAATCAGATAAATGTAATAGACTACCTAAGTGTGATGTAAAAGAAGCCCAAAAGTGAACAGCTTCTCGTTAAGCCCCATTTCTTGTGATGAATAAAAACCTAGATAGCCTGGAAGTTGGGCTTACTATAAGACATTTAAAGATTACTCGGACGGACGCTACTTAATTAGGGCTTCCGCAAGTTTTCCTACCTCTTCACGTAGCTTAGCCATTTTATATCCTCATTCTACATGTGCTGGCACAGAAGCTCTTCTTTCGCGGCGGATCATCTCCCCTGCCATAATTCTTCCGTTGCATGACGCTATCGGCCGAGATCGCGAGGTCCACTAAAACAATTTCGAGCTTCCCGTCACAACCTTGACAGTCACATTTCCTTTGTCCTCAACACCACTCCCAAACATTTTCCATATCTCCACGGCATCAATTGCCTCTCTCATACTTCGCCCACCATGGAGAACGGCACCAAAACTTATGGGCACACCAATGGCGATAGCCGACCTCGAACACCAAGCTTAAACTCATTCTCTTTGACCGAATACTCCAGCATGCCTTCACCGCCGAGCAGCACGTCGCCGCGATCGAAGATCCGAGGCGTGGTGCCAGAGGAGTATATTTTGCCGAATGGATTACCTGATGTTTGTCTTCCTGTTATCCATCTAAAGCCTCAATTGCATTGCTAATTCATGTTTGTCTAATAAAGTACCTCCGTCTAATCCTCACCTCCCGCGTCTACGAGGTCGTCGAAGAAACACCCCTCACGCCCGCCACGAACCTGTCCAACCGCCTCGAATGCAAAGTCTTACTCAAGCGCGAAGATCTCCAACCAGTTTTCAGTTTCAAGCTCCGAGGAGCATACAATAAGATGGCACATCTCGACCCGGCCGTCTCGTGGAAAGGCGTCGTTGCATGTAGTGCTGGGAACCACGCACAAGGCGTCGCGTACTCGGCGCGCAAACTAAAGATCCCGGCTACGATCGTGATGCCTGAAGGCACGCCCTCTATAAAACACTTGAATGTGTCACGACTAGGAGGTTCGGTGGTATTACACGGTGCGGATTTCGACTCTGCGAAAGAGGAATGTGGACGCTTGGAGAAGCTACATGGATTGACGAATATACCTCCATTCGACGACCCATACGTTATCGCCGGGCAAGGCACAATAGGCATGGAGCTGCTCAGACAATGCAATATTCAGAAACTGGAGGCTATATTCTGTTGCGTAGGTGGAGGGGGACTGATTGCAGGAATAGGAGTCTACGTTAAGCGGATTGCACCACACGTCAAGATCATCGGTGTAGAAACCTATGACGCAAACGCTATGGTCCAATCGCTGGCCAAAAAAGAGCGTGTCGTTCTCAAAGAAGTCGGGCTATTCGCAGATGGAGCGGCGGTCAAAACAGTAGGCGAAGAGACATTTCGCGTCTGCTTGGAAGTGGTGGACGAGATTATCCAAGTCACCACGGACGAGACTTGTGCGGCTATCAAAGACGTATTCGAAGACACTCGCTCGATTGTCGAGCCTGCTGGGGCGTTGGCACTTGCAGGGCTGAAGAAATACGTTGCTGCTAACCCCTCCGCCGACACATCTCGCCAATTAGTTGCGATAGCTTCAGGCGCGAACATGAATTTCGATCGTCTCCGCTTCGTGGCTGAAAGAGCAGCGTTGGGAGAGAAGAAAGAAGTCCTCTTCAGCGTCTCAATTCCCGAGATACCCGGAGCATTTTCTGAACTGATTAAAAGCGTGATGCCGCATATGGTCACCGAATTCTCTTATCGCTACGCCACCGATACCGTGGCAAATGTCTTGATCGGATTATCTCTCACATCACCAGCTTCACAACGAGATGCCGAACTCGCTTCTCTGCTTTCGAGAATTAAAGCTGGCGGGATGACACCTGTGGATCTATCTGGTGATGAGCTTGCGAAGAGCCATATTAGGTATCTTGTGGGAGGTCGCTCTTCCGTTCCCGACGAACGATTATACATGTTCAACTTCCCTGAGAGGCCGGGTGCGTTAGAGAAATTCCTTACCACTTTACGACCACGATACAACATCAGTCTTTTCCAATACAGAAATGCTGGGAGCGATGTTGGGAAGATCTTGGCTGGTATATTGTGTCCTCAGGAGGAGCTGAAGGAATTGGAGAGCTTCTTGCAGAGGATTGGATATCCGTGGGAGGACTGTACCGAGAGTAAGGTGTTTCAGACGTTCTTGAGGTCGTGAGGGACCTGAGGGGAAGGCGGGAGTGGGAAAGTGGGCATGCGATTTGTATAGGGAGTTGAAATGAGTCTGCTTTAGAGAGTGGAACTGAGTCCGAACAGATGAAGGGCATTTGATGTTAGCGGGCGTTGGGGGTTCCAAGATTTGTGGCCTTTGAAGGTATCTGCAGTTGAATCCCAACTAAACGGAGAATCTTGGGGTATATAGAACGGAGAGTTTAGGCATCAGGTTCGATAGTTTCAAAGATGAGGAGAGAGAACTTGGCTATATGGACGGCTAAGAAAAAATGCTCTAAATGCGAGAAGATTTATAAACATTATCCTCGCTTAGTTCACGTAATTGTATTCCTGGTTTCCTTTATTCAACACGCTTTCGGCATTGAGAAACCTCAAAAGGGGTCGTGAATGAGCTCAGCTTTGCCAGTGTTAGGAAAGGAAACGACCTGATGAGCAGCTTGCCTTGCATCTTTAGGAGATGTTCGCAAATTGGAAAAGCAGAGGTCCTCCCAATAGGATTGTTGACGGCTCAGCAGGTGCAGCTCAGGCCCAATCAGTTTTTTGGAGGACTGGAAACTCTGCGGCCGATCGAAGTCTTGCTATCCATCAGCCAGATGAAGACCGCTCTCATAGCATGCAGGAAGGAAGAAGCAAGGGTATCTACAAGTACAAAGTCGCTCGCTGCCATTGAGATATTTGCGATGCAGCCTCACATTCAAGGCAGAAAGATCGAGGTCCAAAAAAGTTGATGATCCACTTCCGTTTCTGCCAATCGCGGATGGCGATTGAAGCTCAAGGCTCGAAGCTCGAATTGAACGCCAGTCTAAACATCACCCTCTACGCACCCTCATATTCGTAGAAGCGCATCACGAAATCGCTATGATGATACGTCCTACATTGCTTCGCACAGCGCGTGTGCTTTTCCCAGCGAGATCTCCACACGCGTGCTCTGCGGCTTGTACGTCGAAAGTCCTCTTCAGTTCCACATCTTCAGCAACATCCACCGTCACAAGCATAAGCAGAGCATTCTCCGCACTCAGTATTGGGGGATCGAGACCGGTATTGGGACAAGGGCTGGGAATGCAGAGCGCGGCGGTGGGAGGTGCAGTGGTCAAGGGATTGGGATTGGGATTGGTAAAGGGACAGGGACAGGTGAGAGGGATGAAAGTTCGGAGTTCGGTCAAGAAGTTGTGTGAGGGGTGTAAGGTACGTGGGAGGTTTCGTTTCTTTCAAGAAAAAAAAGGGGATTGGGGAAGAGGGTAGGAGAGAAGAGGTGAGGAGTGCATGGATGGGGGGGTGCAGAGTACATGGAATGGAAGAGAGGGGTGAGAGATGTGTACCAACGGAAGCTGGCTTTCGGAGCTGGTTGCGCGATGCATGAGAGGAGGATGTTTGAGCGGTGAGAGGAAGGGGATCTGAGATTCGGGATGGCTGGGACTTGGAATGGGATGCAGGAGGATGGGATTGTGAGAAGAAGAGTTGATGCTGACTTGTCTACAGAGTGTGCGCAGGAAAGGAGGAAAGACTGGAAGAGGTCATGTGTATATCATCTGTTCGCTGAACCCCAAGCATAAGCAGAGGCAGGGCAAGTAGATGGCTGTACACGACGCATCATACGGACACTCGACTGCCATATATGCCTGGGGGTTTGATATGGGATGTGGTGGAGATCTGAGATGGAGGTGGCAGATACGCTGAAGGGCACGAAGGGAAGTGGGAGGAGAATGTACAACACTACATGCATCGGCTGGCGTTAGGGAATGATTGCATACCTAAATATGCGAGAGACGGATTGTGAAGATAGAAGATTTTCGAGGGCGGTTGAAGAAATGGTTCTGGATTCTGGAAGAGCCACAGAGAGATCAGTATACCCCTCTACGTCCGCCAATCACTGTACTAGATGAATTGTGTGCATGTTTTGGTTGTAGGCATTCCATGGCCTAGCAGCACTCTAATACCTTATAACCCATCAATATACCGCTCCATCCCTTCCCACTGCGTCTTGCCCGTCGAGATCAGGTATCGTATCTGTGTCTGTATTGCAACCATATCAGCATAATTCTCTCTCACCTTCTTCCCACTCTGTCCACCCCTCTGCTGAACTTATACATAACGTACGATATCCTTAACCTCCTTATTCCGTATAAACTCATCTCTCGCGAACCGCAGAGTCTCGGCTTTCGTACTCGGGTCAGTGATCTTCTTACATCCGCGCACGATGGAGCGCCATAGTCTGATAGCTTTGGAGCGTTGCAGGAACTATATTGTGCGTAGGTAGTCCGTCAGCAATTTATATATAGTACTCGATAGGTACATATGCATATATATAGTACTCGAGGTACTTATGCTTATAGTCAAGGATTAAACATACATGGTCCAAAGAAATCGTTTCGAGTTTCTTAGCTCGTGCTCGTGGGCGCGGCGCGGGTTGGGTTGCGTAGGTACGATATAGACATAATAGACATAGCTGCACCGGTTGATTACGCAGGCTCGGGCGCAGAAGCGATTGCATTTGGCATTTCATATAAATGCCGCTTCGTGTACTTTACTGTAGTAGTGTAGTGTAGTGTAGTGTACTGTGTGGAAAGAAGGTGTTATCAGGGCATGTACAGAGCTGGGCTCCTAGAGGTACGGTGATGCAATTGAAGCTCAACCTAAGCTTCAGGCGGGATGCAGGGATTATTGGCGCGGATCCACTGTTGGCTCGGCTTATGAAATAACAATGTGGGAGTGTAAATAGTGTATATAGAGTCGCGTCTCCAGACGCGTTAATCATATCTCATGCCCAAGTCATTGCATTGGTATCAGATATTGACAAGTTCTAAATACATACGGCTTCGGGTTCACTACAATGGGAATGGCCCAACTAGATCCCATCGAAATTGCAAACCAGAAGAGTATCGAGGAGTTTGTAGAGAGTTATTTGCCTGGGTACGTACATTATAGTAACGTTCTGACCCCGCCATCCCTCTCACCTCGTCACTTTCAACAATTCAAAGTCCACTTCTGAGGTCTCGCAGCTCATCATGGACGATATGGACTCATCCCTCTACGCAAGATCAATACAACCTATCTTTACAGAGCGCCTCTCAACTGACCTCTTCCGATTTCGCCGCCTGCTTTAATCTCATCGAACACACCAGTTCAGACGATTACAGAAAGTCGAAAGATGGTTGGAAGCCGAAAGCGAAGAAGAAGGAGATGAGATTGTTGGATTTGAAGTATTTGCTCGTCACGGATAGCAATGGAGATGTGGTTGGATTCGTGTCATTCATGCCCACCTATGAGGATGGGAAGCCAGTGGTGTATTGCTATGAAATGCATTTGGGGGAGAGTGTTAGAGGGTATGTTCGAGCATCTTTTCTTCGTATATCTCATTAACATGCTTCAAGGACCGGTCTGGGAGCAATCCTCATGAACCACCTCGTCACAATCGCCATAGCCATCCCGTCCACAGAAAAAGTCATGCTGACGGTGTTTACACGTAATGAGCGCGCTGTGGCTTTTTATGCCAAGCTAGGGTACGTGAAAGATGAGTACTCGCCTGAACCGAGAGTATTAAGGAATGGAACGGTATTGGAGAGCGAGTATCTTATTTTGAGTAAAAGTCTATCATGACTGAACGCTCGTATCGTCTCTCATAGTCAGAACCGTGAAAACGGATTTGCACAACTGGAGACGCCGGATGCAGGTATATAACTTGCGCTCTGCAGATTCATATCCGCAAATTCATATCCGCATACCGCCAAGATCCGACCCCTTACTTCAACTTAAAGAAAGCGCTCGTTTCATCGGCATAGAGGCGCATCTAAGCTCCCACACGAATTTAGATACTTACGCCGCATTTCTCGGCCGTACAGAAACTCCCTGCTCATAAGGCTGCACTATCTTTCATCTCCCGCATTCATCCATTTGACAAGCCGTGATTTAAGCTTTACATCGGGATCCGTGCTGCGGCTGAGATATCCGCCCTACCGTTTGCGAAGGCTTTGATTCGTAGGTTGGGATAGTGGAGATTTCTCGTTTGTGGAGGAGCCATTCATGCTAGGACAAAAGCGCCTGTGATCCTTTATAGAGGTACTACTGATTGGTGGAGATGATGCATGTTGGTTCTGGCATGTGTTCTGTCGATCGGGAATCCTGGGGAGGGATTCAAGAATTTGGTTACACAGATGTTTTATTGAGTTATAAGGCTGTGGTATCTGCACATTCCTCGCGTCCTTTGTCTATATTCGCTTTTATTTTATCTTCGATTTACTTCATACACGTACAGTACTTTCGGACCTTCAATTCAATCTTCAAATAATATCCATCATATCTGAACGTCAAGATGAACGACACCAAAGTTCCCGTCACCGAGCAGCCAGCCTTGGTCAATGCTCAACCACAACCAAAAGCTCAACCTTCGTACATGAAGTATAAAGAGCAGACTGGGACTGAGGCATGGAATAACGATATCTGGGATTGCTTCAGTGGCGCTGATAATTTGTGTACGGCACTCTCTTTCCTCTGTCTTTCCTGTATCTCCCTATCCCACCGATCTTGCTTAGACATCCCCTCTTAATTCTGCCCTTTTATTATTTTCAGTTAATCATTGCCCTTCACGGTTTTACCATCAGTTTATCCGTGCATTCGAACTTACTTAAGCATGAATCGATTGCATGTATGACCGGAAATGGCTATTGACAGAGAAAACGAACAGGTCTCAAAGCAACATTCTGCTCTTGCTTCGTCTACGGACGCACACAAGCTCGTCTAAGAGATCCCACTCTCGCAGGCTACGAGAGGATCAACAACGACGTTAGCATCCTTCCTTCTCTACACCTCTCATTTTCCCTTCCCACAGTTCCACACTGACGACGAATGGACAGTGTCTCATGTTCGCCGGGCTAAACTGCTGCGGCGGCTTAGGATTCGTGTAAGTCTAATCCTCTTCCTCTCTTATTCCCAATGATCAGTACTTGGCATGTATATCTCATGTCGCCAGAAGATCTCATACACTGAATACCGCTATGACGAAACAACAGCTGAGTACATCAATTTGCCAATAGATGCTCGGCTGTGAATCAAGCATTTATGGAGCTCTCTAGTGGCTGTAAAGGGTCTTGCGCTGTCTGAGCAGATTATCAACTAGGGATCGGCCGTCAACCATCGAGCATTCAAGAACGAAACCCGCCAACAGCAGCGGAATAGCTACAATCGTCGAAAGTGGAGTAATCCAGTGGCTGATTGTACGATGGAATTGATTCGCTTTCTGTGGAATTGGCGTGTAACTGAGGACCAGAATCAACCCGTGAAAACATCAAATTGAGTAACAAGAATTGCTTCCGTGATCTAATACCGAATCTAATCTATGCCGCCAGCCCAAACACAAATGCTTTACCCCGAACGCGAACGCTAAAACCACCCCGACAAAATTGCTCAAGAGTCCTCTACACATGCCCTGCCTTTGTTCTGATAGCTTCTATTCGATCTCCGTTCATCTTGAAGTCCTTTCCCAAACAAGAATTATACTGCTTTATTTGCTCATCCAGAAAACTCATGTCCTCGACCAGACCACCCAGTCTCTCCGCCGACACTTTCGCAGTCAGGCCAACAAAACACCTGAGAAGCTTCTCATGCTTTTCTTGTAGATCCGATAAAGCGTGCTCAAGATGTTCGAGATCTTTATTCTTTCGTTGTCTGAATGCACGTTGAGACTCTCGATTTTGTTGCCTTCGGCGCTGGGAAGTGTCAGTCTAATGCGGGAGCGGAAATTGACGTGATGGTAAACCTTACGTTAAGCTTTTGGAGGTCTTTGGCGGATTGAGAAGGTGATGTGTTTGTTGGACCGACAGGCCAGTTCGAGGGAAAGCCGTTGTTTAGGTTGGGCATGACGTCGTTGGGTGATGACGAGTAATCGGGTGCTGTGTAGCTGGCCGGAGAAGAGGCGCCGCTCATCCAGTCGGAGTCGTTGTTCATTTGATATGGAATAGGCGAGGGATAGAAGTTCTTTGCAAGTCAGTATAAGCTACTTCGCTGGGAAGGAAGTCAAGTGCTTACATCGGCGTACCTGTCTTCTGGGATGTTCGTATAGTTATCGTGGAACTGAGATGTTGAAAAGACGAGGTAGTCGTTATGGGTGTTCATAGCTTGAGTCATCTTGATGGGTGGCGATGTGAATAGGACTATGGTGAAGGCGAAAAGTTGAAGATTGTGGCGAGTGTGGAGTGAGGTTTTTGTAAAAGTCTTGATGTCTTGATGGGATTGTTCGATGAGGTGGGTGAGTGAGAACACTTATATCTGCTCTGGCTTGCCAAGACGGAAGTATGTGACCTTTCACAGGGCTGGGAGAGGAAACGCAACGTGGACAACAAGGATCAAACAAGCCAGTGCAGATATGTGTGGAATAATCTCACTCTGTGTGAGTCAAGGTTCAGGAATCTGCGAGTTGGCCGTCGAACCATTAATCCAGGTGTGAGATATGATCTCGCATTCAGCCATACAATCCACACATGGACCACACTTACTGTGCCGAAGCTCGATCGAATCCACGTGGAATATGGCACACAGGTAGTTGCCAAGCTTTTCCTGCATCTTGGCAGATCTATGCTTAATCCTCAGAGGATAGTTGGCGGAGTTCAACTAGAGGAAAGAGTGGACCCATGAGCCCTATGGATATCGTTCGAAGAGGTAAATGGACAATAATTTCCTCACATAAAGTCTCTTTTCTCTATTTGTTCCTGGATTTGTCTTCTGAAGGCTGATCTTTCGGTCTGTCCTTGCCATAACTTCCACACACGAGATTGCTAGAGGACAGACCTCTGACGTATGCTCTCCAACTTCGAGGGCTTACTTCGTAAACTGGTGAATGTTGAATGTACAATGGATGCATGAGGGTTGCATCTTTCAGGCGCTAGAAGTTCGATAGAAGTCCGCTAGAAGGCGCACAGGGCTGACTGTGCATGTCAACATCCTGCATGCATGACACTAACTTTCCATTGGTCTCCTCGGACCCCGCTCAAACGCCAATTATAGCCCGTCGTCTTTCTCCGTATGCAAGTCCATCCATATTCAGAAGTAGAAAACACGGGTGGAGGAAGGGAGGGAGCGGAAGTCATTTGCTACGTCTCTCTACGCTCCTTGTGCTTTAAGTCCTGACCGCTCCCATCCACTTATCATTGGTTGAAAGATTTCCAGACACGTCTCGCCCATAATACATTTCTCACATCAATAACAGGCAGACTTACATATGCCACCTGCATCATTGTGCAGGTTTGTCCGAACAATCACGAAATCTCACCCCCGAGATCGCACCACAATTAGTTTCCGGGAACGAACCGGTTTGTCCAAGTGCCACGACTTCATCATCTCGAGGAGAATGGAAGTGTCGGAACGGAATTAATGTCACAACCTACTCCTGAGCTATTTGTCAGTAGAATGGAATAGTCGTTTTTCTTTAGATTAGTCGCTACGTGTTAATATAGCAGAAGTGATCCCGGGCTATATAGAGGAGATAGAAACTATTCTACCGACTCCTAGCTAGGGATAGTTAGGTGTCGGCGGTAGCTATAGTCAGGGGAGTACGAAACCTACGATTAGGCATGCGAACTAAAGTCGTGATATAGATGTCGCGAAAATATGCAGGAAATCGCCGAAATGATACCTACAAGTCATTGAAAGCAAGGATCACTATGGCTTTCCTGCATTACTTCGCCGGAGCTGGAATTGTCCAACCTCGATTATCGCATATCATGCGGTGAGCCAAAAACGTGTCACAACAAGTATTTCTCACTTACCGAACTATCCGAAACGAGGCCGAGTCACTTGACGTCTATCTTATATCTTGTAGCACTGAAAGTCTCAAAATACCTCATTCTTCACGTGAACCTGCGGTGATTATTCAAATCCCGCGGACACTAATCGTGTTGTAGACTTTCATCAAATGTCCGATGTGTCATGTGGTCCATTTCAAGCTTGATCGCCCCGAGGGCTGCAAGGAGTTCACGGCACTATTACTGATTTGAGGTAATAGCAGGTCTTGACGACGCTACTTTCTTACCCTTTCGAAAGTAGGGGTAAGCAAGATATCTGGAGTAAGTAAGATTATCCGCGCCAAGCCTAGAATTTGTATAGTAATCTTCACCTAAAATCTAAAAACGCCGGAAATCCGCGAAAAAGTGACTTTTCCTATATAAATTTAATTCGGAAAGTCGACGTTTCTCCGTGAGTGTTATAAAGCTCTATACGAATACCAAATAATAATAAATTAATAACCTCAAAGAGCTATAT
>JACBAH010007077.1:0-20064 GCA_014282315.1 Neospermospora avenae | reverse complement strand
GAGAAAAGATAGATGGTGGAAGGAGTAAGACAGATGATGACGAAGATAATGAGGAGGCAGCTACTGCTAGACATCCTCCATCCTCCTCCTCGGATCACAGAAGATCGAACAATAACGCTCGAACGACGGACCACGAGACGAGGGAAGCAGGTACGTCAAGAGGGAGACTCGCTTTACCTCAAAGCAAACGAGAATACCATCTGCTCCTAGTCCAAGAAATCGCGAAAGTGATGAATCATCTGAAAATCGAACCACCGAAAGAATATTCTTTTGAGGAGTGGGCCAGGTTTCTGAAACTGGTGGGCGAGGATGAAGGCAATGAAGAGACGCATAGACGACCGTTGAGGAGGCCTGATAAAGATGGTGCTGGGAAGGCGGTAGTAGGCAAGGGAAACGAGAGGAGGAGGGATGCAGGTGGACATGGAGACGGCGATAGAAAAAGAGACGAGAAGAAGGTGGAATGGAGCTGGATGGGAAATCGGAGCCCACTGATGGGAAGTAAAGAGGAAGCTGAGTGGATCTTGGAAAGGTTGGTCAAAAGGTTGGAGAGGGAGTTGGAGGGATCGAGGAGGGAAGAGTTGGAAGTAGAGACTGGCTCGTGACCATCTGGTTCGATGCAACAAGTGGCCGAGCAATAGAGATTATTTGAACAGAAGAGGCCGGGGCACACGGCATGCTTGCATGAGGTCGGACCCATAAAAATTGGCTCTGCATTATATTCTGCAGGTCTTGCCTGATAATCCTGTATTCTTATCCTGTCTACACCAATATAGTAATATACCACAATCTCAATACCCCGATACCCATTTCCTCATTTTACAGGCATCGATTTCATTCATCATCATCATCAGAATCCATCACAAAAGGCGGCGGTCCCGGCACACTATCCTGCAAGAGACTATCCGACAAAAGCTGAGTCTTACTCAGAACCTGGGACGAAGGTATCGAGAAGTGATGATGATAAGATTCTTGTTCTTGGGTTTCGGGGATAGAGCCATGACGAGGAGTTGGCAGTGTAGCGGGCGTGCTGGTTGCAACCGGGCGCGCGGGAGATTCCCATACTATCTCTGCTTGTGAGTGTCGATGTGGTGTCTGTGTTTGACTTAAGTCGACGGTTGTTGCTTGTGAGAGTGGCGGACCGGTGAATCTTGTGCGAGGTCGAGGTGTGGTTTGTAGGTTTGGGGACGAGGGAATACGTTCTTCCTCTCCTGGAATCACCTCTGCTTCTTGCTCGGACTCGATTTCTTCTTCTGTCGCTCCATGATCTGCCGATACTCGTTTCGAAGATATACGGGACGAGTTAATAACTTGTGAATATTGCTTCATCGTGCTTACAATCTGCTCATCGACTTCCTGAGTATCTGTTGATGACGATGCTGGAGCTGCCATGCCAGGTTCAAATCGCTCAGGGAAGAGCGGTGGTTGCAGGTTGGCCATGAGTTCATCGATCACAGCTGGTGCTACCCGTGCGAACCTTGACGGAGGCACTTTGAACCACCCCATTTCCTTCAATTCTGCCAAAGGCTTCGGATCTGCGAGCTCGTAGATCTGCAAAATTTCATATGCCCTCCAAGACTGAGCTTTGTTATTGAACTCGGCATTCCCCAGGCCATTCGCGTCATTTAGTTCCCCTGGTCTCTTAGCTGGGCCGATCTCAGCCATGTATTTGAGCATCGAAACAGGCTGTGTCTCGTAGATCCATATACGGCGGACATGAATGGGAAATGACCAGTTTCGGAACTCGTAATTTTTTGAACCACTGATAATATTTGTAAGATGTGTTGGATGTATTGAGACAAACACATCAGATTCAGCTGTTCTTGGCTCCATTAAATGCACGTGCTGGGTTGAGAGACGTTGACTTTCCATCATTTGTGTTTTTTCCACGGCTGTGTCGTGCGGAAGATTACAGGTCTCCTCTCCTTCCTCGTCCTCCACATCCTCCTCATCCTCCACATCCTCCACATCCTCCTCATTTTCCGCATCTTCCTCCTCGTTTGCATTGTCCACATCTACGACTTCTTCAACGACTTTTTGTTTATGTAGCTGAGTGGGCATAGAGCCACTCACAGAGCGTCGTTCTGAAGAGCTGACTATGCGATCGGCTTCCATTTGAGTCTCCATACCAATGTCCCCATAGTAAGTTTCAGGGTCCTGCTCCTCTGGGCTTTCTTGCTCGGAATCATTTCTCAAAACCTCGTCACTCCCAAGCTCTGGTGAACCCTCAGTACGTGGTTCTTGGTTTTCAATATCGATATCTAAACTCAGCTCCATAGAATCTGATACACCCAAGGACTCAATGTCCTCTCCATCCGGATTGACTTCAGAGGGTCCTGCCTCTTCAACAGGATCCTTTTCCATATCAGCTATCAGCGAGAAATCTTCGTCCTCGTCACTTTCTGCCTCCGAGTCCAGAATTTCCGTCCTTTTCATGGCTGACTTTCTAGCTGGAGTTCCTTTCCTCTTGACTGACGGCGAACATGGCTCCTCAACTTCCTCGTCTTGTTCAGGCAAGGGAGCAAATCTAACACTCTTCGCGGGACTTAGTCGTTTTGCTGGCGAAGACGGGACACGGCTGAATTGACTTATATCCGCTGTATCGAAGGTGTCTCTAATCTCGAGACTTGGTCGTTGGACTGGTGAGGAAGGCACACCACTGAACTGACTTGTATGCGCTGTGTCGTAGGTATCTTTGACTTCGAGCTTGGGAAGCTTGTCAGGACTGACCTCGGGCCGCCTGCCAGTATTGAAAGGTATTGGTGTGTTGATCGATGTCTCCTTCAAGGGTGACCTCCTCAAAGAGCCTCCGGAATGGATAGAAAATGGTGTAGCAGGTGATTGTGAAGAGGGGATCTCCGTTGCGTGTATTCGACGAGGGGTCTGCGGTGGCGGCATCTCTTTGGCCGGAGAGTGTTGTGCTTTCGGGGCAGTTGGATGAGAGGACTCGCCCACTTTTCGTCGGTTGGAGAGCGTAGGCAGTTCTGTCTGCGAAGAACTCGGGACATCGAAAATAGAGGGATCCTCTTCGTCGTCCACTGATGTAAAGCTCCAATCCATTTGCGTGAGACGTTGCGTATGAAAGGATGGTGTGCTGTCTGGTTCGTCCCCTGTAGTCTTCCTACGCCGCTTGTTCTTCCGGTTCCTTGCCTGCTTTTCATAATCCCCGTCTGCCTCCTCAACTTCATCTGGATCCTCTGCGTCATCGTCCATTAGACCTGGATCACTCATCTTCAAGTAGTCCATCTGCGTGAGCGTTTCCTGCTTGGGAATCCGAACTGTTGTCTTTTTTCCATAGCTTCGTATGCGCTTCTTTGGCACTGCCAGTTTCGCCTGCGTCAAGGGCGTCGAGGATTTATAGACTCGATCGGATGGAGCACTGATGCGCTTTCGAGGGACTGGGAATTTGGATTGAGTCAATGGTGGTGCCATGGATTCTGGACCTGGATCAGATGCTGCACTGAGGCGAGAGCCACTGCTAGCCTGTTTCCGAGAACGCATTCAGAATTTTGGGTGCGAATGTGTTTATCTAATGGATTCGCCACTTATCGTTGGAACTCAGTGTTGCAAGCCAAAGTGGAAGTGGTTTGAGCGCGTCATTTGAATATTGCAGCTGTTTTCGCGACGCGACGCGAACCCCTGCAAGCTCGGTGTCACCTGCCTTGAGGTCTTGAGTCTATTCAACGTCATTTCTTGATCTCATCATCATAGAGCACGAAATGAATTGACCATGAAAGGAACTGAATTCCTCAGAAATCTTCTCGATACTTAGGTAGAGATTGCGTACGACGTAATCGAATTCACCGTGGAGCTGATCTGCTGGAGTGAATCCCATGAGTCCTGAGTATCCCAGAACCACAAAAGAGTTGCTTGAGATGATTCTTTCGGTAAATGGCATAAGAGGAATGATATCTCAATGAGTATAGCGTAGCGGAGAGAGGGATTCTCAAATTCTTAACGTCATTCTATCTTCAAATCTTGTCTTGTGTTTTGTTTGAAAGAACTAGCTAAATTGTCGTAAGCGAGCACATTGGTCAAAACAAAACAAACAGATAAACTTTTCCTTGTCTATATAGAAATGAATTCCAATCAGCGAAAAAAAAAAGCTAAATAAGAAAAAGAGACGAAAAAGAGTTCGGCCGCCATTGCCTACATCTCTCACTAGTCAGTCTATCGAGGAGAAGCATCTCTAAATAGTTATCGAGGAGAACAGGATTGATGAATATTGACTGGTGCTTTCAATCAATCGTGCTCTCCTTAAGTTTCGTCAGTGTGTATGGGCAGCTTGGGCAATACTTTTTTATAACCTGAGCTGGTACCAGTACACACCGATCGGATTGGCGACCAGACCACTGCACCATTGTGGCGGGATGACAGACTTGGGTGTTATTTCGCTAGAAGTAGCTTGAATCTTGGTGTTGATGTTACGGGTGGTGGGAATGGTTAGCGAGGTTATTGAAGATGAGGTTGTGGCTGGATGCGCCAGACACTTACCTACCAAATCTTGATTCATAATCGGTTCTTGCTATGAGATATCTCAGCGCATCAGAGTGTTGCATTACATGTTTTGCATTTTTATCGACGGTTTTCGCCGTAATGTGCTATCTAGGCGCCGGGAAATGTGTTTGTTTACTTTCTTCATGTGACCTGCTTGTCAAACCACATATCTCAGCAAGATTTCCGTGGAGCTACGACCCTTTCTTGGATCCCAGTCCAGTAGTCATCTAGACTTCATATACTTTTAATGTCTAAATCTAGCATGAATTCTTCTCATCATGTCAGTCAAAATCTTCTCCATTTTTGGACCTAGATCGGACAGGCAGGACGGATGAAGTCATGTTTACAACTTTAGATATAGCTATGTTCACATATGCTGGTTTTGAACACTAAGATTTTGACATTTCCAGGCCAAAACAGTGATACCAGCCTGTGCCTGAAAGCAGGGTCTTGTCTGCTTTCCAAGGCAAATATGCAGAGGAGCTGCAATGAGCAGAATCCCCTGTGATGCCATCCGACAGAAGGACTGGCTCAGTAGTCGCCACTCCACGTATGATGGGCGATCCAGAATGTGGAATGGCTAGCATTATAAGATGTAGTGAAAGGCTAGCTGACAAGAGGGGGTATACTCATGGAATTGCCGGTAGGCAAGACGTCAGCTTCGTTGCATTTGATCTTCTCTATCAGCATCATTGAGGCGTCCAAGACATCGTGTCAGTATTTGAGTGAAAGTGATCCCAGGAGGGGCACTACTCGCACTATAGAGTCTGGGCTATTCAGAGACCTCGAGTAATCACTCAAAATGCACCGAGGAAATTGAGCTAGCGATATCCTGGTAGTACCTCAGATGTAATGCCGTTGGTGCTTTCACATGAGCCTGGATGGAACTTCCGCAGTAATGTTGATATTCATTTCTAACAGTGGCTATTCACACATCGTCCATACCTATGCCATCCACTTGCCCAAGGAAATTGCCCTGTGCCCCCTTTAGAAGCTCATTGATATCCACAGTTCCGGCCGTCAAGTAGCGCTCACTCACACCAACATTGACTCGCTGCGCCAGAAGCCCCTTCAGCTCACCCCTCAGAGCACCCAGCTCACCTTTCGTAAGGGCCCTCATCTCCTTATCCCTCAACTTCCTTCCTGTCCCACGGCCCTTCCTTCCACCACCCGCAGCCTCAAATTCCTCACTATCATAATCCACGCCTAGCTCTTCAGCAGCTGTCCTCACCCACTCATCATCATGGCCTTTCTTCTCCTTGGCCAATGCACTGTCGGCAATCTCTTTAGCCAGCGTGACTCTTGGCTTCAGACGCGACACTACCTTACGATCAATATCCAGAGACCGCATGTAATACTTCGACTTGTTTCCTCCACCCGCAATGGCATTTTGAGCATGCACTTTTGCTACGAGACGTCGCATACCAACGACTTCTTCGGGCGCGCACATCAGAATACTGGTTCCAGAGGCTTCGGCTCGAGCAGTGCGACCAGAGCGATGGACGTACATGTCTGCTGCGCGGGGAAGATGGTAATGTATGACTAGCTGGACTCCACCAATATCGAGACCACGTGCTGCGACATCAGTCGCGACGAGGATTGAACCGGTAGCTTTGGGAGATGAGAAACGTTCGATGGAGCGCATTCGTGCTTTTTGGGCCATCTGAGAATGTAGGGCGTGAGCGTGCAGGTTGAGATTTTGTAGCAGGGGAGTGAGACGACGGACTGAATGGATCGAGTTGGTGAAAATGAGGGTTCGCTGGTTTGGATGGTAGAGAAGAAGCGAGTATAAGTACAGGTCCTAATTGAATTAGCAAGCGCAGATCACGTTGGCAAGATACGTACCTTTTCGGTCCCTGCACATTCGACCATGCCCTCTTTCAACTTATCTGCCATCTGTGAAACTGGGTTGACGTCCACGAATTTTGGCTTGTCTTCCCGAAAGTTAAGCTTTCTGAGGAGATACTCCATTGATTCTCCATCATCCATAAGTCCATTCTTCCCCTTTCCTGCGAGCTTCTGTTGTAGTCCTTTATGGAATGTCGCCGAGAAGACCAAAGTCTGTCTCTCTGGGATGTTCTCATCGCCTTCCTCGGCATCCACTTGTCTGTCAAGAGAATTGATGATCTCCTCTGCCTCTTTAAAGTGACCCTCAGTCAAAAGCCTATCCGCCTCATCGATGACCAGAAATTTGATCTGCTTGAAAGATGCTGTCAGCTCGATACTCGAGCTCATAACCTCCCATAGACGTCCCGGAGTCCCAATTACTACGTCTGCTTTCGCAAGCTGGCGCTGCTGCTTCTGAACTGACAATCCTCCAGTGACTGCAGCAACGTACGGAGCATTCGTCAGACCTTTGCAGAGAGCCGTAATATGTTCCGTCAATTGATGCGCCAATTCACGAGTAGGAGATAGTATCAAAGCAGTCGGTGGCCTTGTCTCTTTCAGTGCAGCTTCGTCCAACTCTCCGTATCCTTCCAGCCAGCTTTCCAGTATAGGTATACCAAATGCAAGGGTCTTTCCAGATCCAGTAGACGCCTTTCCAACTACATCGTGCCCGGCCAAAATTTCGGGTATGGCAGAAGATTGAATCAAGGTTGGCTTTGCAAATCCCATTTTCGAAAGAGCGGAGAGCGTGTCCGGAGAGAGGTGCAATTCTTCCCATGCCGAAACATCTGTCTCTGCCTCTTCGGCATCTTCCTCTAATAATTGGAATACATTCGTGCTGGGTTCCTTGACTTCCAACTCGGCATCCTTCTTCGTTTCCGCCTTCTTCGACTTCTCTCCTTGAGCTTTATCCTTCTTCGCCTTTTTCTCCTTCCGGTCTTTTTGCTTCTCCTTCGGTGCTGCTTTCTCTCTCTTCTCTACCTTTCCCTTGACTACAGGCGCAGATTTTGTAGGTTCGGCCTGACTTGATGTTGTCTTCTCTGCCTCCTCATCTCCAAACCCTTGAAATTCCTCATCTTCGTCAAAAGTAGGTTTTGCGGCAGTCATCTGAATCGAATTAATATTGCATCTTTCTAAGCTGTGTCTCGTACCTACAAATCTAACTTTGTTCCCATCCTTAACTACCTCCACTCCTTCGATTTCTTCCAGTCCAAAGAATCCTTCAGCATCATTGAACATATCAGGCATCTGCACTTCATTCCATGGTAACGCATCTAATACGACCGGCCGCTTGACCACAGCCTCTGTCGCAGGCTTGGATACCTCAATTTTCTGTCGCTTTTTCGATCGCTGGCTGGCATTGGGTACGGGTCTGGCCCTCTTATTCTGTTCTTGAGCCATTTCGAAAGTGCTTGTTGTATATTGACTCTGGAGCGCAAGTTGATGGAGGACGGGAAGAAACAATGCTGCTCTGCTCATCCCACCAACTTTTTCTACAGGGTATAAATCCAGCACTGTTAGCCTTGCACTAGTAAAACTGCTCACTCAGCCTCGCTGCTACAAGCCAGTTGCTATTCAACCCGAGCCATTTAATACTAGATATCATGGGAAAATCTTCAAAAGATAAACGCGATGCGTACTACAGACTGGCCAAGGAGCAGGGCTGGCGTGCACGAAGTGCATTCAAGCTCCTCCAGCTTGATGAAGGTATTTGATCCACTTATCCATCATTAAATGCACAAAACTAACAGGACATAGAATTTGACCTGTTCAAAGACGTAACTCGTGTCGTTGATCTATGCGCAGCCCCAGGAAGTTGGAGTCAAGTCTTGTCTCGAGTTTTGATCAAGGGCGAGAAATTTGGCCGAACTGCTTGGGAAGACAGGCAAGAAAAAATCCGGCAACTGCTCCTCGAAGCTACTGGGGCGGAACCTACAATTGCTCAGATCCAAGAGAGGGCGATACTGGCAGAGAACACCAAATATGATGCAGCAGAGCTTAGTCCTCGGAAGGATGTCAAGATCGTTGCTATAGACCTTCAGCCCATGAGCCCGCTGGAAGGCATCATATGTCTCCGTGCAGATATCACACACCCTGCAACAGTTCCTCTTCTTCTCCGTGCTCTTGATCCGACGTATGATCCAAGCTCTAAATCACAGCATGCTGCGAACCCTGTGGATCTTGTCATTTCAGATGGTGCTCCAGATGTAACAGGTCTACATGATCTCGACATATACGTTCAGTCCCAATTGTTATTCGCAGCTTTGAACTTGGCACTTTGCGTTTTACGACCTGGAGGCAAGTTCGTGGCAAAGATTTTCAGAGGGCGAAATGTAGATCTCCTTTTCGCCCAACTCAAGCTATTTTTCGAGGATGTTGTCGTTGCTAAGCCTAGATCCAGTCGGGCAAGTAGTGTCGAGGCTTTCATAGTCTGCTTGAACTTCAGCCCTCCAGCTGGCTTCAAAGCGAGCCTGGAAGAGCCTATGGGCGTCGGAAACAGACTTCCTAAGATGGTCGCGGCAATGAAAGCACAAGAGCCTCTTATTGCGCCTACTTTACATCAGGATGCCCTTAATGGCACATGGTCTACAAGCATACCTTCACCCCTCACTTCTTCAGATGGCATCGTTGAGCTTTCTTTGCCAGAAGTCGAGTCGGAAGCAAAAAGGAACGGTAGATGGATCGCTCCTTTTCTGGCCTGCGGAGATTTGTCTGGCTTTGATGCTGATGCATCATATCATTTGTCAAAAGATCATGTATCTCTTGATCCTGTTCAGCCTCCGACAGCTCCGCCATACAAGAGAGCGCTCGAGATGAGAAAGGCTACTGGAGGCGCTTACGGGAAGACCAGTATTTGATTTGATAATCGGCAGGTTTCTAGATTTGCATAGCGAGGCGTTGGAAGAAGGTTGTGACGCAAAAAACCCTACACAATTTCGGACAATGGAGGAAAGTCGTCGAGGGTAGCTTGACCGTTATGAGAAAAAGAGAGGTTCAACTCAAGAATATGTGGTGGCAATGGGAAATTCAAGGGATGAAAACTTCAGTCTGCATTTGATTCTGCTGTGAGATCCTAGCTATTCACATCCTTTCAAATCACGTAGCTGACTGATATCAGAATCCGGCCATCACGCCAGAGCAAAATTAGCATATATAAAGTTCTCTGGACTTTCACTCGATGAATTCATACCCTTGCCAGTTCATTGTGCCAATTCAACCATCTCGCTTGACCTGCAGTCTCGAAGAGTCAATAAAAGAAGTCCCGCCGTCCCGTGCTGCTGCTTCGTCTTAGCAAGAATTATGAATTGCTGTCGCATGCTGCGCAATTGGCGGTTCTTATTTCGAGGTGCCATCGATGGCTGAAAGTTATATGCCCCGTCCAACCGTCCGGGTCGCTTCCCCGGTGTGCCTCTGGGCTTCTCCTGGGTGTAATTCGGATGATGCTTCATCATATCGGATCACGTCCCTGTATGGCAAAGCCAACATATCCGGCGATCCCCCGATCGCCCGAGGTGATCTTCCGTCGCCCATTTGTCTAACGTCTATGCAAGCTAGGTATGTCACAAATGACTCGGCTCGGCTCGGTTTCAAATATTAACGTTAAGCGATCTCTTCACTCGGTTCGGCTTGAATGGCCAACGTCGAAAACTCTCTCGTATCTGTTGATCTTCAATACACCGCCATATCGGAAAAGCATCGATGCATTCTCGAGCCGGGCCCCGGTTCCGTCGCTTCCCGTTTCTCTGACAGCTGATGCAGTGGAAATTTCCCTCCGTTTCTTGACATAGACGTGAAGCCTCTAGGTCTTATGGAATTGCCTCGGCCTGCAAGTATCTTCGTAAGAGTATCACGCGCCCACCTCCGGAGATCTTCTAGTCATGAAACATTAAAAAGTTCAGAAGTCTATGCAAATCCTGGTCCAAACCTGGCCAGACATAGCATCTATGCTTCGTGAGGGAATGCGCGGCTGGCTGGTGCGGAACCTTGACAGCAAACGTATGACTTTTGAGGCTTGAGGCTTCGCAGGCTAAAGAGTATGCTATTTCTATCTGCATCCCGCTGAATACACAATTACGAGCCGATCGTGGGGTCACGGGCTTAGGGGATTCCAACATGCCGCTGTGTTGAGTGATTCGACCATTCACTTTATTCGCCACCGGTGATCTGGTTCAACCACACAATCGCAAGAGCTTTTGATTCAGGCCAACTTTTGCTGCACTCACTTTGCAATGATCCCAAGCGTCCAGAGCTTTGACGGAAGGTTGGAACTTTACTGCTCTTCGGCGACTACTTCAATTTTCACATTCCATAGGTAATGAACTGGTCGCCGATTGGACATTTTTTCATTCACAATTTTTGGTTGTTCGGAGGTTCAGAACCACTCCAAGATAATAAATGAGTTGGGCAACGATACCTCCACTTTAGGTCAACAAGAAGAGCGTGTGGGCGACTTGCATAGCTGCAGTCGAGAACCACAAACAGATCTGCAGAGGTACATGTTTTGCGTTTGCACTTACGGGGGTTTCCCATAACAAAATGTCTTCTAAGCAAATATCTTGCGGATCACTCTATGCGCCCCTCACAAACCGCATCGCAGCAATGGCAGTATGGCTAACTACCGATCATGTGCGTCTGGTAATCCCCTTCTTTGTCAGGCTTGTCCTGCGTGCATTTTGTGACCTTGTTGGCCTTCTTGAAAAGTTGGTTTATACGGAGCGACGGCGATTGGGAACGCGTCAAGGCAAATTCGAGATAGCATTTATGTCTTGCAGCAAGATCTTCCGTTGGTTGTATAGACTCTGAGGACCTTGCATTGAGACTCAGACAAACGGGAGCCATTGGTGTCTTGGTTCGCAAGATGGTGATGTCTACGCATAGAAAAATCAAGCAGGAGCACTTTTGGGAGAGGTGCACTGTCAACGAATCACGAGCAGGTGATGAGCTCAAGATTTAGCTGCCCTTAAGAGTGGTGAACACCACCTTATAGCCATAGTGGGTTTGTTTGGTTCGAGTGTCCCCTCTACATCGTCTTACCTTCGAGTTTCCATCTCGCGAATTCACCTTTCGAGCACTCACTCTCATCGCGCTAGTGGAAAGCACCCGCCTTCAACCTAAATCTTTCTTCCTCTTCTCCCCTCAACTTGTAACTTCAACTATCTGCAAAAATAGTAAGACCGCCACAATGTCTTCTTCCCATGCCTCTCTGCAGCAGTTGTTCGAGCCTCCCGCGTCCGCCTACTTTCGTGGCAGACGTGTCAAGACAACGTTCGAAGAGATCCTCCTCGAGAATCTGGCTATACCCACCGATCAAGCTATGCTCGAACGCGCAAACAGAGCATCGTCCAGCTGCCATGGTTTCGTTAGAGAGCCTCGGGTTGACGGTGGACGCGATGCCTGGCTCTTCTTGGTCGCTTGCTTTACTCTTGAGGCATTTGTGTGGGGTAGGTTCTCACTCAATTTGATCAGATCGAATTTAACACGATGACAGGCTTCCCATTCGCCTTTGGTGTCTTCCAGGAGTACTATAGCACTCATCCAGACTTCGCAAATGACCACAATGGCATCGCTGCAATTGGTACCAGCTCCTCTGGAGTTATGTATATGTTTGCAATCGTTTCGTTGACTATGCTCGAGGCTCTCCCAGCTTTTCGTCGCTGGTGCTCGGTCGTCGGACTGGCTGTCGCTGCTCTTGCTTTGATCTTTGCTAGCTTCTCTACCCAGATCTGGCACCTCATCATTACCCAGGGAGTCATGTATGCCATTGGTGGAAGTCTTCTCTATTCACCAACTATGTTCTACATCGATGACTGGTTTGATGAGAAGAAGGGACTCGCATACGGCATCATGTGGTCTGGTGTCGGTGCTGTATGTCTACCCAACTCAATGTTGAGGGCCTGTTGCTGACAGTTCTCATAGAGTGGACTCGTCTTCCCTTTCGCTATAAAGAAACTCCTTGCTACTTGGGGATTTGCAAACACGCTCCGAATTGTAAGTATAAAAGGAAATGAGGACCATCCTGACTGTAAACAAGTTCACGAGCATGTTTGCTAATATATCTCAGTGGGCAATCATCCTCGTCTTTGTCTGCGGACCGTTGGTCTACTTCATCAAGCCTCGAGTTCCCGTTCCCTCTCCACCACCTCCTTACGAGCGACCAAATTACACCTTCCTTCTAAAGCCCACCTTCATTATCCTCCAACTCAGCAACATCCTAGAGTCACTCGGCTTTTTCATCCCAGCAATCTACCTACCGACCTACGCCACCTCCCTCGGCCTCACCGCTGACAAAGGAGTCATGCTCCTCGCCTTGCTCAACCTCTTCTCAGTCCTCGGAGCCTCCGGTATGGGCTTTCTCTGCGACAGGATCCCTGTCACGCAAGTAATCCTGATCTCGACATTCGGCGGTACATTCTCCGTCTTCTTCCTCTGGGGCATGGCCGATGACATCAGGCGTCTCCTTGGATTCGCTATTCTCTATGGTGCTTTCGCTGGCGGCTATTCTGCCCTCTGGTCCGGAATGATGCAGGAAGTACAAAGGGTTAGAGGGTGTGAGACGGCTAGTATGGCTGTTCTGATGGGAGTGTTCGCTTTTGGTCGAGGTCTTGGTGCTGTCACTAGTGGACCGTTGAGTGAGGTTCTGCTGAATAGGCCGCTTGGTGGTCGTGCTCCAGGACTCAATAGTGGGTATGGTGCGCTTATGGTCTTCACAGGTGCGAGTGCCTTTGCTGGTGGTATTGGAGTCTTCGTCAATAACAGAATGAGAGGCCAGCCTGAGGAGGAGGAGGAGGAGGACGCCATCGGAGGCAATAATGGTAACGATGGTGCCTCTGCCTCTAATATCTCTGGGCACTCTAGTTCAAAGTAGGATATGAGGCAAACACCGCATATGGCAGCGTTGACAGTGGACGGATACTCGATTGGGATGTTGAAAGATACGCGTTTTCGTAGGAGATTTTGCAGCTTCTCGGCTTGTTATTTCCTGAACGTCAGCACTCGCTGACAGATATGTTACTTGGCATGTCTCTTACGTATTGTGAAAAGGAAATGGGAAATGTTTGTTTGTAAGCATCTTGCTATTCAATAGTAAAGAATGAAATGGATGATTATACAATGCTTCTACTTGGACCGTAAACTTTCTCCGAAATTTTGCAGTCGATAAAAGGATTCATCGCTCTCGTGCCCCTAACGCAACCCAAGAGCCTCATCCGTGTCTCGGGAAGAGATGTCCTAATCCAGCCAACTAACCATCATTGTCCTCGTGGTTTTGTCCCAAATACGTAAAGATATCTACATAAAAGCGGTCACGACCGTGCAATAAAATACTAGTTTACATACATCTTTATGGAGCAACTTTCTTATCTGGCTGCTGTGGAGTTATTTTGAAGACAAGAAACAAGTAAGTGTCAAATTTCTTGGCTAGTCTTGAGGATCTGAGCTGGCAATGAGTGCTCGATATTCGAAGGAACATAAGAGACTAATCTGGGGTAGATTGAGGATATATTTGGTCACTTATTTCTTCAATGATTAGGCTTTACGAAGAATTTATATATGCAAGCAGAACTTCGGAGTTTCAATTCTGTGGAGTAGTTGGAAAGTTCTTGGGAGATCGAAGCCTACACATTTACAGCTGGATCAGGCCTTTTTATATTTTTAACTCCGAGATATAGTTGAATACTCTATTTTAATTACGTGCATTGAGAAATGGGTACTTCGGGGTCGGGCTTGAAAGACACATTTTGAATGGAGGATATATTGACTCTGTTTACTTGAGAAAGCGTTTCGGTACAAGTACTAAGGACTAAGCGAGGCAGTATTGTGTGACGTTCACGAGCGATGGAAAGTTAGTGCTCACATTAGTCGACAACGGAAATAGGATGAGTCTATAGAGATGGCTCAGTAGAGGGTTACTAGTGGGAGGTAAGTGTGCTGGAAAGTTTGGTGGTATATTAGACATGATTCTGCAATGCCAATACTTGAATGTGTATCTCAGTCTCTGCTTACGGACTCAAGCTTTGATGAAAGGTTCATGAAGATCTCAAGGTACAAGAATTTCAATGTCTTGTGGAAGGAAGAAGCTATCGTGTTGAGTGTTGGCTAGAGGTCTGACAGTCTGTGAGCCCGGACATGATCTTTGCCGATTTAAAGTGACATCTGACCGTGTAATGATATACCGTTTACATCATCTGCTGGAATTGTCAAGAGTTGGCAGTTTCTCGAAGATCTCATAGAATCTTCACCAATGGGAGAATATCATGACAGATGCGTTGAAGATTCCCAGTATTAAATAGCAAGCAAAAGTAGTATCAACACGACGTAGCATGTTTAAGTCATCGCAAAATCCAGCGCTCCAACTTTCGTACAATTCGCATAACACAATCTAACCTTAGTAAGTTGGTCGTTCCGTATCCATCTATACCCTACTTTCCACTCCGCGTTTGACTTCCTCGTCTAGTCCCTTATGCTGTCTTCTTCCAGGTCGCATACACGCCAATCAAACTGCTAACCGTTCCAGCAAGACCAACAAATCCATCATCAAAGCTCGTCAATCCGATAGCTGACGTTGGTATAGTAAGATCGCAAAGATCGGACAAAAGTTGGAGGTTAATAGCAGCTCGCTCCCTAACATAACATTAGCCAAAACTCTAAATCGGTCGGAAAGTGGGGTCACCATACTTCTCAATCCTCTTCGCAGCCACGACGCCTTCTCCATCTTCCTTATTGATGCGCTGCTGCTGCTGTCTCAAATTGTACAGCGAATAAGTACCCGAAACTGCACTGAACAGCAGACCAAACATCCAAAACCTATAAGCCTCCTTTGCCAATCTCTGCGTCATAGGACTCTTCCTAATACCCGCAGCATCCATATACGTAACCGCATCCAAACTCAAGTATCCAGCATATCCCAACTGTCTACCCACAGCGCAGTACTTGATAACTGGATCCAAACTCTTGGAATCCGCGGCGATGGCGGCGGCTTTGAAGTGCTCGACGTTCTTGCCTACGCGCATAAGCTTGCGGGCGAGCCCGAACTGCTTCTTAATGGCATCGAAAGGCGCGATTTCGCCGGGCGTGCCGTTGGTACGGAACAGATACCAGGCGTAGAATCGGGAGAAGTATTGGATTGTGCGGAGGAGCTTATCGCGGCCGACGGTTGTGGCTACGAATTTGAGGTAATGGGATACCGAGGGGTGGTAGATAAGGGAGTCGGCGACCATTTTGACGATGACGAATAGTCTTCCTTGGATATATCTGTAAATCACAGAGCGTGATGTATGAGGTGTAGATCAGGAGTGGAACTCGAGAGCCGCTGCAAAGATATCTGATGTAGGTAGTTGTAGTTGTTTGTCTTGTGCAGCTCGTGAAAGTCCGGGGAGGTTTGAGAACGTCAACCACGCGGGCCGAGGCAGCCCAGAACTCCCGATATCTGCTGCCATCCCTACCTACATTTGCTTTAGCGGGTGATCACGATGCCAGCAAGCTCCCGCTCATTGTTGTTCCAGTCAGCCAACCAATGGCTTTCAAGTTTGCTTACTTCAACTTTTCAAGCGAACCAGAACTTGGATATACATAAGCTATTTATGACAAGCTGACGTGTAACCAAACCAAACCCTTTGAAATGCCTGAGATCTCTGAAGGCGAGTTTATTTCCCCTTACTTTCCAAATATCGATGACTTCATGATAAAACATACTAATTTCCCTCATAGTCGCGCGCATCGTCAGTTATATCAGAAAGAGTCTCGTTGGCAAGACTCTCTCAGCAGTCAAGGCCCAAGATGATGCAAATGTATTTGGCAAAGTTGGCACCAGTGCGGCAGAATTTCAAAAGTCGTTGACTGGAAAGAAAGTCCTGGAAGCCGGCCAGCAAGGGAAATACTTCTGGCAAGTACTCCACGCATCACTCAAGTTCAGAATAATCTGGATCAAAAGTGTCAGTACTAACAAGAAATCAGGATGATTATGTCCTCTCCACCACATCCAGTATTCCATTTCGGGATGACCGGTAAATATTCCGGACCCACATCATACAACTAGAGGACTACTGATCTCTATCTAGGCTGGTTTCACGTGCGAGGCGAGCATACTGCATACTATCGACCCAAAGAAACCGAGGAAGAAGAAGTCTGGCCACCCAAGTTCTGGAAGTTCTCAGTCGAGACCGATAGCGATCCAATGGTTGAAGCAGCTTTCACGGATCCTCGGCGCTTCGCTCGTATCAGGCTTGTTGATTGTGATGGGAAAGATATCAGAAAGACATCACCACTTAAGGAGAATGGACCTGATCCTGTCATCGATAAGGAGATACTGACTGAGGAATGGCTCTTAGAGAAGATGCAAAGGAGGCATGTCCCGGTAAAGGCTTTCATGTTGGACCAAGCGAACATCAGCGGTATTGGAAATTGGGTCGGGTATGTCTCCTTCATACATAATCTGATTCATCCATGCTGACAAGAATAGTGATGAAATTATGTATCACGCGAAAATGCATCCAGAGCAGTAGTGGGTGTTCTCCAAGTTTTTTCTTCCCCTTCGAGCGTGTCTGAGGCTGATTGAAGCCCCTCCCCTCCTGGGTCAGAGCCTCTACTCACGTCTCATCTTCTTACTCTAAATACGTTCCAAATTAAGGAATACTGACTCCGAGTTCCTCCTCTAGTACCGACACTTTCAGTGATGACCAAGTCAAGAAACTTCACGCCTCGATGATTTATGTCTGCCAAACAGCAGTTGATTGTTTAGCTGACTCGAGTAAGTTCCCAGAGGATTGGCTGTTCAAGCATCGATGGGGAAAGGGCAAGAAAGACGCAGCTACGACTTTACCGAACGGAGCAAAAATCACTTTCCTCACTGTGGGTGGGCGGACTTCGTGTGTGGTACCTAGTGTGCAGAAGAAGACTGGGCCTGTTAAGGCTGATATCAATGAAAATGGCGACGTTCTGGAGGGTGATGATGGGAAGGCAAAGAAGGGTGGGAAAGGCAAAGGAGCTTCTACCAAGAGAAAGGCTGCACCCAAGGAGGAGAGCGAGGAGGATGAAGAGGACTCTGACGAAGAGGAAGTCTCGCCGCCGAAGAAGAAGCATGCACCTGCCAGCACAAAGAAGGAAGCCAAAATCAAGGCCGAGGATGACGAAGTTTCTCCCCTGAAGAAATCTAGAGCAAAGAAGCTGAAGGTTGAGGAAGAGGAGAGCACGACTCCACTCCCGGTTGCTAAGAAGATCGGCAAGAAAGTGAATGTTGAAGAAGCGGATCAGAGCGGAAGACGTCGTTCAGGCAGAGTGTCAAGCGGCAAGAAGTAATTCAGAAGCTCGAATTGTACGATGATGATTGTGTACGATAATTGGGCAAGTTGAAACAAGATCAGTTTTGATGTACCGATAAATGAACGAAGGCGGCTTGGAGAATTGTATAAAAGGGAAAACATGGAAATTTCGACGGATCATTCATTTTTAGGAAAGGCTACAGATATACAGAGCTGTATGGTCGATAACAGAATTATACATGTTCCAGCAAATCAGCTTTGATAATTCATTGGCACCTTTGCTGACGTTCAGATCAGACCGAATCTCTCGCCAGCGCGGGCTCGTATGTAACTCATACTTGTTCATCACGAAGGTAGGAACACACATGTTGTCAGCCTTATGCGGATCAAGGCGCAATGTTACAGCCCATTCGCCAAAACATTCCTCCTATAAGAGTTCACCCACCTTTGCAGGAAACACTTTAACACGACCTTGATGTACAGACTAGCGTATCTCCTGATACAGGCCCTAATCTACGACAACGATGGCGAGATGCTAATTTACATTTCTATTCACACGATTCTCCGTGAGGAAACCCTCCCGATAGAGATCTCCAAGTTGCACAAATGGACGAGAAGAAGAAGGCAAAAATTGCCGCGTTGCGTGGATGGCTAGATGACCCCGATATCGATCTTGCTTAGATCACGAGGAAATTCTCCATAGTGTTCGCCCGAAGTACAACAGGTAGTCCTCGATCCGCTCATCATTAATTGGCTACCGGAGCGGCGGAGCCTGTGTGTCACAGATTTCAATTGGCTTTGGGCAAAAGACCTCCAGCTTGACGATGCCGTTGCTTCGATATCTGTTGTGACGTTCCTTTCGCACCCAGACCTGTGCCGTAAGGGAATAACTAACGCACTCGGACTGCCAGTACTTGTTCCAAGAGTCATGCTCGGCGAGACTTGGCCTGTAGTCTAGTATGAGAAGCTGGAAGACATTAAGATTGTGTAGCTCTATCACCCAGGTTGCTGAAGTATTCTGAGCTATTCTTAGAGCCGGACAAATCCCAGCTTGTCTTAAGAGAGTCGCCCGCAAAATTCACAATCAGATACCTACTCACTGATTGTCATTCTTCTCCACATATTAACGATCGCAAAGGCGGCTGGTAGGTATGTATAAGAGGACGAACTTTGAGGCATGAGCGGAGCACGACATTTCGAGCAGAGGCAACAGAATACTGAGATTGCGTCTTCTCCAGCTAACACCTCGTATACATCGCCGACTTAGCATTAATGTAATTTTTACCCAAAGACCTTTGCTGACTGTCGGAGGACCAGACCGAACATAGGTACCTTCAGCTCGGGGTCGGCATTATAAGTCAGACCTGTTCTCGAGATCGTCTCCACGCCTCTAGAAGGGACAAAAAGTAGGGACGTGGTTCATCTCGATGCAAGTACGCTGCAACAGACCTCATTGCAGTTTGATCCGAATCTCTCTGATTTTCGACTTTTACGATAGTCGTTGACTTCCTTTGACGAGCTGTGATTTGGCGGGTTAGGATTACGGACCGCGAGCGGCGAAGTACTCTTGTCTTTTGTCTTGATAGGAAGGTAGCATTGTGGTTCGTTCTGTTCGCTGACCAGTGATCGGCACCTTTCCTCTCTCCGCAAGTCAGCCTGGCTCCTGGCCCAGATCTGGGGGAGGTCGTCTGTATTAAGTTAACTTCCGATGAGGTCTCAGGTTTGGTTTAGAGTAGTTGACTTTGGCGCACGCAACCCTGGACAGATCTGACAGCCAACGGGTCAACAGATCGTCCCGCCAAGTACTGTGTGTATACCTAGGTACTTTACTGTATCGACCGAGGCATCAACGGGCACACACTCCAGATGCGAATGTCGAACAGGTCCTGTAAGAAGATTTCCTGCAATAGTAAGACTCGACCATCCACAATAAGCCGCCGTTATACTCGGGGCCCGTTTCCTGCCAATCAAAGTCCAAGCAATTTAATTAACTACACGGCCTCACGGCGTTCGTTTGCTGGTTCCATTCGCATAGTCTGCGCGGGCCAACTATCCATCCGTCCGCATGGCGGATCCTCTAACATCCGCTTCGCTTTTACGTGCCCGTGAGTGGTCACATCGATGTTTTGGCCCTGGCATTCGTATTTTCGTATTCTTCTTCGAATTCGCATCGCGGAGGAGACGACAAACGCGGCGTTGCTTGAGCACCTGAGATAAATTTATTCGTCCAGTCTTGTGGAAGTCGGCCTTGGCTTGACTCTGCACACTAAGTCCTTGTCCATATGTCTTCTCATCTCTTTCTTTTGAACAACACCTTCATTCTTTGCCTGTGTTCACCCGTGCAAAGTTGCCTTTCAGCTACTAGATGTCGTCGTAAATTAATTGCTTTTTGTCTCTCCTTACCTCACACCTTATTGTTTTTTTTTTT
>JACBAH010007076.1:0-20053 GCA_014282315.1 Neospermospora avenae | reverse complement strand
GGGTTGTGAAGCATGGTACATGCTAGTTATAAGTAAGTATTTAGGGCGAAGGATCGGCAGGTAGATTTGAAGCCACGATCTGGAATTAAATGTAGATTGTGCGAAACCATGCTAGTTTTAGCTCAGAGCTGCGATATGTCATTAGTGATGGTATGATGGGTGTCAGGTAACACGTTATCATTGGCAGGTGTTGCTCGAAGGAAACAGGGCACAAATGTGCTAAGAGTGCTACGAGAAGAGTCTAGTGCGTGGTATGTAGAGATTTGTTACAAAAGAAGGGCTTGCATTGGATCAGAGGGTCGGTCAGATGGTTTCTTGTCTCAAAGCATTCATGACCAACATATATGAGATGTCTTTGTTGACTTGGGTGGATCCGCCGTAAGCGAGCTTGGTAGGAGGAATGAGAAGAGTGGAGTTACCGATAGTGATCCATTCATCAGGAAGAGCGAGTATCTCAAAATTCTACTAGAATTGTGAATTTTTATGGTCGCAGGAGGCATTACCAGGTATCATTGGAACCCTTTGTCAGAAAGAATCTGTACCGACTATACGCGTAACTTGTAGCAGAATTTCAAGATTCACGCGAACCCAGGCGAAAGGAAGAACAAGACTCTGGCATGAAAAAAATTCAAGCAGTACTATCATAACTCTAGATTAGCCTAAAGAAGTTCGCAGTATCTAATACCGGGCCGTCATCAACCCACCTCTTACCATCCGGGTGACAATCCGGATAAACACATTGATCTGCCCTTAAACGTACGAGTCACCCAGCTAGTAGCTGCTGCAACCTTACCACAGAAACGAAATGTCCAATGGTAGTCAAAACACCTTCTTATTATATTAACGATCAGCCACCACTACTACCATATGCAACAACGGCACGCACCGTTGTCGCTACGGATTTCTTCCGTTTGGTTTCTCCTTTGAAGCTTGGATTCGCTCCTTGCATACAAAGGAAGGTTTACGTGTTTACCTGCATGCATGTGCTTGGTTATTTGGGATTTGTTTTCGTCCGGCTCGCGTATTGAAAGTTTGCATGCTGCAGAGACTAATGCTGTTGAGGTGTGCATGCGGCTTATGGTCAGTGTGGCCGGAAGTACTGACTGCTCCGAGGCGACATTGATAAGCTCCGAATACTCTTGCATGGCATTCTGAGTCTACTTGAAGAATAAGTAACTTCAGGCGAGTAAAATTTGTCTAAGCTAGCTTAGTGTCTGTGTTGAGCATTCCCCCATTGAGCACGAGCCGGGAATCAGTCCAGGTCATCCCGTTGCGAGAATTGCTTTTGGTTCGATTTTGGCGAATACGTACCAAAGGAATAACACACGCAGCTTCAAAGTTGAGATTTTTTGGCTTTGCAAAAGTATTGGGAGAGTACCCTAGTTGAGTTCATACTTACATCAGGGTCATGAAAAGTCTGGGAGAGCATAAGATTGGATAGAATACTATGCAGGTGCGCAGAGTGGGATGTTGAGTGCGAGCGAGCATCAAAGTAATACCTTCTTCTACTCATGAGGATGATGATCATTGAATGCTCATCCAATCACACAGAAATGCGCGAATAATAAAAAGATTGGTACGAAGTAGACACAAAGTATGCTGTTGACGTAAAGTTACCGACATTCCTTCAAGTCCAAGGACGGCAGTTCTCTTTCCCAATCGTTGGCAACTTCCAGAGTCCGCATTCGTCCACAGTAGAGATCACATGGTGAGAAGTCTTGTTCATCGCAGCGAAGATCATCCGGTGTGCAGCATAACGTTCGGCATGCCGGGAAGATCGACTCTCTCTTGTATGGATCCTCTTCACTCCCCTTCATGCAGACGATAATAATAGTGATACTGCATTTCTCTCTCGCCTTATCTGCGACCTAGTGTGTTATGCTATATAATTCATCTTCGATACAGATCTCAGATCTCACTTCAAGGAGAGGACGTGGCATTGAGAAAATCTATCTCGTGAGGAGTTGTTTCTTCAACCCTCAATCTGGGAATCGTTGAAATAAGCTCAACCATAGAGTTCACTCATGATCCTCCCTTGAACAACAGATTCCCGTTTATGCTTATCTATGTCATTCTGTCACATCCAAGTCGCACACGTACGAGTTGAGGAAGACGAGACGACAAATGTTCATGCCTTTGAGAAGTTTCGCCTGCTCGCTGTCAGATCGTCATGACATGTCTCACACTCCAAGCTTAGCTTTGTCGCCAAGCCTCGGGTTCAGATCCAGTGTGGACCCCCATATTTTTTCTAGGGATCTGGGTGGGAGTATGATTGAGAAGCATGAGCACAGAGTCTCCTGCTCTGGGCATCGCTTATTTCATGCACATGGCTTGCGAAACGCTGAGTGCGTATACGTATGCCCGTACGGAGAATATCTCTATCAGGGATAATGTCAAAACAATCGGACGAGACAGGAGCTTGGAGCACACAACGAGAAGATGATCTCGGGACTGGCCCAGTCCGAGCAAACGCTGATATGGCACGGGACACAACGTTGGAAAGCATGCCTAGCGCTCCGAGGACTGCTGATGGGTGAGGCTGCTAATGTTTCGAGAGCTTGGGCTTATTTAACTACAAGTTGATGTTTATCGAGCTTGTTGTCACTAAAGTACAGACTAGAGGGAGAGGCGTGTTGGTTCTAGCTGTCCCGCTGTCGGGTTTTCGTCGAGATGAAGAATCGCCAGGCGAGTGCTATGAACGAAATATGAATGGTCGAACGCTCGGCCACCACCTATCGTTCAGGCTTTTCGATGAGAAGATATTGTTAGAAACAAATTATGGATCATGTGACGAAGATGTAACCTTTAGGGACCTATGGAATACTCCGCTGGAATCAGGGGCGGTCATTTGCTGGTCTCTCCTTTTCCGGGAAGATCTTTACGGGCAGGCGGCGATGTTACTCGAAATCCCAAAGAAGAAAGGTTGCAGTGTATCCACGTTCCCCGACTCGTGTCTTCCTTGCTACGGATCCCTCCCAAAACGCGCTATTCTATCCTAAAGCAATCCCACGCCTGCGCGCTCGGTTCCAAAGATATAGAATTTCGGGCAGCGGAGACGATCAAAGACATGTCCCGAAATGAAGACTTGTCGTCCGGCAGGAAGAAACTTTCAATCCAGTCCAAGCTCCCGCTGCTCGCGAAGGAGGCTTGTACGAAATACGATTCTCTTTTTGTTCTTCTCGTGCAGAATGCACAGCCGCTGCATGCCCCAAAAGCCATCAGAAGCTCTGTTCGGATCTTAATCCGTGGTGTATGAACGGCGGCCTGTGCTTTAACGCCACTAATGCCTAAGACGTTGTTGGGGGACAACGCGCGCGGTACTGAGTAAATGAGAATAAATAAAAGGAAACGAAATGATGTATCTTGCACATGTCGGGACTCAATCTCATACCTGAGAAGCGCAGAAAGTGATACAAAATGCCACAAAAGAAATAGCCTGCTTTTCTTGTAGACTTGCAATACAACTGCACTTACAGGACACACTTTCATTGGGTGTGCCGGCACCTGAAGGATGCAACAAATGGGGCGATGAGCTTGTCAAGTTTCAGAAGCTAAAGCAGAGTCCACGCACCCTGTGAATAGAGTTTGGGACATCAATACTTGCTTAAGACTGACTCCTGGCTCCTAATTCTCGAGATGTATTCCTTTACTAGCCCGCTGTCAGTAGCAAGGAGCGATATCTGTCTGGCAGATGCGGAGATATTGGCATCTGGTGCCCTGACCCGTAACAATAACGGGTCAAGCCCCGGAATGAAACTTCGGTATGGGTTTTGAAGTATTGGAACGCGCATCACTAATATATGGGGTCTTTCCACGAACATTTTGAGTCTTGACATTTTGAGCCCGAGGGATCTTTAGACTTCTTGTTGACAAGGGAATAGGCTTCGAATGACGTCTAGCGTCATGTCACTTCAAGAGGTTGCTTAAGTAGACAGACACCGTGGTCCGGTCGTGGGAATACTCCTTGATCACAAGATCCAATATCCGGGAGAGCAAGGAGGGAGATATCGTCAGCAGGGAAGTTCTCCGGGAATCATGATCGACACACCCACCTTCGTACAGAAAGTCCAAGTTCAGGGGCTCCTTGACTCGATAATCGAACACAGTTCGACAGGCACCCGATCGCGACGTTGACCCCCGACACATCTTGCCGCAGCACACCTTCAATACCCCCACAAGTGGGCAGAATTCTCCGGATGGATTCGCTCACCGGCACCAGTCCCGATTTGGAGTTTAGCCCTGCCCGCTGTGTAATCGTGTTCGTAGTGGGAGGAAACGGCTGCTAAATTTTGGCAGCTCGGCTAGGGCGCAACGTGAGTCATAACGAAGTGCTATAGGGCAGTATCGAGGTCTGCAGCTGTCAATAGGAGACATAGCATCAGCTTTGTCTTCATTTCCCAAACTCTACTATACTTCGAAGTAGATCACTACCGTATCCACTTGAAAGAGAGACCCTAATGTGAGGAATCAGAGGCGAATTCCATATTGAGGTACGGAGGCAGGGTCTCAGAGCTACCTAGAGTTTCTCTTTCTGTTTGATCTGTTCAGGGGCGCGGCGCTGCTGTTGTCGATCTCAGGGTTACGGAAGTCGGGAATGGATCATTCGAAGAGATGGCTAGATCGATCTGCTGATGATGGTAAGCCACCTTGTTATTTCGCAGGGAACAATTGGCCTGACCACTCGCTTGACGATGCCCTGAAAGAAAAAGCAGCCACATCTGGGCTTTTTTGGCCTATTGAGAGGGTGTGTGTAAGGAAATAATTCTTTACACAGCAGGTTTTGTCGACAGGTCGGCTATCTTCCTGGGAAACTTTTTCCTTCCTTGATTGTAGAATTGACTCCAGGATATCTATCTCATATCGTCCTCTCGCCGTTTCGGGAAAAATCCGTGACTCAAGTGCTACTTCATTAATACCGCATAGACGATACATTCTTGTTTCCGAAGGTGCCCCGTAGTCACGAAGCCATTCTCTGGCACTGGCATGGATAGAGAGAGACGAACCGTGCAGAGCGCACGACCCGGTCTTGGGAACTGAATTGCTCTAGCGTTCATAAGCAACCATTTGCTTCGATTGACTGGGTATTGATGACGACTGCCAGATAAATGAATGGAGAAGATAAGTAATAGGATTCCATAGCATGTACAGTGCTAGTCCGGCATGAAGAACTCACGATACACCAAGGACGGGAGGATTTGGGAAAGGCCAAATAACCTAGAATCCCGTCTGGCATCCCATGTGCACATCAAGCTTCTTCCTTGTTTCCAGAGGGGACGAAATCGTGAGGATCCAGGGTCATTGACTCGGTGGACCTGAGGATCTCTTGGAGTTTCCCTCGGAATTTTGACACCAGTAATTAATGGCCTGAGAGGATGATGACGAGATTCCGGAATTGCTCCTTGTGGCATGCACTCCCAAGGCGTTGATTTCGAAAGAAATTTCAAATCTTAATGAGATTTCCCAGAAAAACAGATATAGTGGTCTGCAGAGTCCTTTCACACGTCATGAGACTACACACTATAGCGTCAACCACGTTCTTGTTTCGACGTCTGATGTTCAGATATAGTGTACAGTGGTTACAGTTAACAAGGCAGGTTAGAGGAACAGAATAGCTCATCACTGACCTGAG
The DNA here is from genome assembly GCA_014282315.1 of Neospermospora avenae. Taxonomy (NCBI): domain Eukaryota; kingdom Fungi; phylum Ascomycota; class Leotiomycetes; order Helotiales; family Ploettnerulaceae; genus Neospermospora; species Neospermospora avenae. Next base: position 14,424 of record JACBAH010007076.1, on the reverse strand, counting down.
TTAGTAATTTTTCAACTCAGACACCAGTTTCCTCTGTTCATTTCCGAGAGCACAGCATTTAGTGATCACAGCCACCAGCTCTAAACTTAGTGTTGCTTTCTGGCATCCCATGGCTTGCAAGCATGCTTGCCAATTGCCATGCAAAGCCTGCATGGCGCTGTGACAAGACCACCTTTCCAGCTTTGATAAGGCTGGACACGGGCAAGAGTGGTTGCAGTGCAGCATTACGTCGGCACTGAGTTTTTCAGGCGGGTGACTGGAGTAGCAACGCATCTGAAGCGTTATACGACAACGCCTATTTACCTTTCATGCTGACGGTGCTCTGAGCTGGTACGTGTACGCTTGCTGTTGTGGCACTGATCTGCCATGAAAGGCTGAAGGAGCCCGAACTCTGTAGGTTCATCGGATCATGACCTTGTAGGCGATGTGAGGTGAGATGAGATCGCATGGACTGGGATGGGATGGGATCCTTTGAAATGGCATGGGGATGAATGGTGGAGAATGAGATTCAGCCCAGACGTCTGTTCAATCGCAACATGGAGCTAATCCCAAAGGAGTAACGTTTGTGAAGGCTCCCTCAAGCGAAGATGTCCCGGTGTTCGAGGATGGTCGAGTGTACAACAACAACAACAACAACAACAATAAACAATACTACGGCGCATTGCATCAGTGTGCTCCCGGGCTACATGAAGAGTTGATTCGGCGTACCCATGGCTCACATGTTTGGGATTGAACGCGAAGGAAGAACGAGGCTCCGACGGTACGGTCGAACATGCAAGCAAGCATTCCCATAATCATTCGACCAGTCAGTCAATCACAGCATGTGTTGCATGAAGCCGCCAACTAAAGAACGCATATGGCAGTCTTTATCCCATGAATCCGAATCTGACTTGACTATTGCATTGCAGTGCCTTGTTTCAATGCGGCCCGCGGCGTACAACAAGAACGATCATCCGGACACTTTGTCGAACACGTCCATGCAGCTAGCCAGCCAGCTGGAGCCAGCTGGAAGGCTATACTATGGCAGTGCTAGAAATTGTGAGTAGGCATGATATAGCTCCTTCAGTGCTCAGCGGCTGCCGGTTCTTCGTCCCAACGTCCCAGGGTGAACAAACGCATGAACGAATGACAGCTTGAGAGAGCGGAGTGCTTTGTGGCAGCGGTCGGCAAGATACTAGTGCAGGATTTCTGACCCTGTTCAGACTCTGAGAAGAAGCACCGTCCGCCAGAGTAATCTAGATGTCATTGACTGTCCTGGTGCTTGAAGTGCCTCTCCTCTCATGTTGATCGCTTCGGTATAGCCTGGCTTCTGAGTGGCTACCAGACAGGATAATGGCAGAGCTCACGTTCTTTCGTACGCACCTCCTCTCCTGTCACAATTTGGGATCGACAGTACCCGAGGTCATGGATCAGCAGAATGGCGCTTTTAGCTCATCTGTAAACCGTCTCAGCACGCATGGAATCTCATCGGAGGGGCGTAACAGGGGATTTTGATTCGACGATAGGCTAGAAACCTCAGTGCTGGCCGAGGATGAACCCAAGGATTGATGCAAGCGAAGACTCGTGTGGTCCCCACTATACCCAGCGCCCGAGCAAGGCCTCCTGTCTGGTCGAGTTGTCTCCAACCGAGGGCAGAGCAGGGCATGGCAGCCATGCCTGCAATGGTGATGATGAAAACTTTACTAAGGGTTGCATTCTGCTTCGAAATGGCGGCGTTCATACTAGGCTGAGGAAAGGTTATAAGTCCGAAAGTGCCGTGCTGAGTCTGCCGGTGTCCAGAGAGAGTTTCGTCAATCTTTAGGGCGACACCAACAATAATGATGGCACGCACATTCCGTACATGACAAAATGCCGGATGATGATATGGATTATGGAGATTAATCAAAACGACTCAGGAGCAGAAGGAGCCGATCGCTGCCTATCTGGACAATTCGACGACGTCTTCCAGAATTCTCAGCGAAGCACAGGACTGACAAGGCCGTAAATTGGCTGCTGCTCTCCCGTCTGTTGGGCAGCCCGCGTCCGTCGATGTGCGAGTGCGGGATCGATAACGGTATCACTGCCAGGAAAAGCGTGGCTTTCTGCTTCTGCGGGCCGCCCGTCGAGCGTGTTTGACACTTGACAGGTGAGGTGAGTGGATACAAGTATTTACTATCGGCTGCTGCCAGTTCTGGATGGGAGGGGAGGAGGGGAGTTGCTCTAGCACAACACTAGGTACCTGGGTAAGGTACCTATAGGTAGGTAGGTAGCTAGACATCGCCTAGCCTAGCGAGCCTACCTAGTCTATCTACACTACTCGCGAACGTCCAAAGCTAAGGTACTTAAGCCAGTCGTCGCCTATCACAATCGTCATATTAGATAGACTAAGGATCTACAGCGCTTGATACTAGCTACGGCTCCTCTTTCCTTCGCAACCCTTCCTCTCTTTACTTCCTCTCATCATTATCGATGTTTCCTGCAATAATGGAACTATACACAAGATCTATGCATATGTAATGCTCATGTAGTTCCAAAAAGGGAAATACAACCTTCTCTTCCCGTCGTGAGTGCCGCGGGTCATCACATTAATGCTGCACCAGCTCTTTTCAAACTTCGAGCAACAGCGTGGGTATTATTCAGTAAGACAATTTGCAACGCCAACAGAACCCTGCAGCTTCTCCTGGATGGCCCTCCAAGTTCTCACGGGCCTTTTTGACCGTGGAAGCGAGCGAATACTGACGCCCCAGAACGTCGATCGCTAGGGAGGCCGCAGGGATGAGAATGAAAGCGGTACAGGAATTCATTTGCCGCTTTCCATAAATTTCATCTAATGTACTCAAACACCAAATATGTCGTCGTCCCAAGTGCGTTAGGTGTCCGTGTTGTGATGCTATCGCAAGGGCAGCATGATTGCGAGTAGATATTCCGACCGACACCTTCATGTTTGATGAGGCTTTGAAGCATGATCAAAATGAGAAGTCCTTCTGGGTTGGGGAGAGACATTTGTTCTACGAATAGAGACTTGGAAAAGGTTGTCTACATAACAACAGACGAGCAGATTCACACGTTGAATACTTCCAGTAGCGGTAGCTCAGCTCACAGGATAGGAGACAATCATTCCATTCATTCACAAGCAGATCTTGACTCCACCGTTTGTGCATCACCCTCGTCTCAAGTGTGCTTGGCTTGTCAACACCCCGGCCCAAACATCAAGAGTTGACAAGCAGGGAGTCCCTGAAGGTCCGAGAAGACATCTCGCCTCGAACGGGTTTTACTCCGAGGCAAGCGTGCGTTGAACAAGCATTGACCCTAGTCGCCCGATGTCTATTCTACCTTGGGGGCTGCCTCCACCTCCTCCACTACGGGGGCAGACCAACGACCGTTGCAGGCATTGGAGATCCTTGAGCACTCCCTGGCACATCCTGGGAAATCATCCTATGCATGTCCATATCGAGGTTCGGTGCCGGTACAGCGCGGCGGAAGGTCCAGTTAGCAGCTGTCGAGCCCACAAGGGCTCCGAATCATGCCAACCATCGAGGTATTCTATTATTGTGCAAGGTTTCAAGGCTTGGGCACCACAAGTCAGTGTAGTGTCCTAGGCCCACCCCAATTTGTGACAACATTGTTACTCTGGAGCTGACCAGGATCTCTTGGTGGATCCACTGGATCTGCCACACACAGTGCTCGGGAGAGATCTCATAAATAACTTCGATCCCTCACGCACTTCGGAGGTCTTGGTTTCGCAGGCGTATCTATCATCACCAGGGTCACATATTCGTGTCAAAGGAAACTTGAGGAGTCAAACATAATATCATAATCAGTTACACCAACCAAATTCAGTCAACACTCCTTCAGATATCATCGACGTTCATAAACTTTATCAGCAACTCTCGTCTACTTCACGCGACTAGTTTCCTCTCCACGCTCTTATCACCTCCTCAGTCTGTGTCATGAATCTCTCCAGCTTGGTCCACGCAGGTAGACATCAAGTTGAACCTGAATTCCAGCCATATCCATCTCGGACCATCATGGCATCTTCAATGGTAGCAAGTCAATACACAGCCCAGCCAGTCGCTCCAAGCCAAGGCTACAGTTATGTATCTGCACCTCAACCACCGCCATCACCTCCTGTAGACGAAGTCGCAAAATGTTCTTTACCATCCATATCAAGCTTGTTGGGACTGGCCGATGGATCAAGCCCACAAGAACAACCGTCCCAGCAGCAAATTCAACCACAAGGTTAGTGGCAGCCATGACGTTGACCTGGATAGCTTTAACTGATAATGAATAGCTCAACAAACGAAAAGCGAGTATCGACCCGAGTCTGGACATCAACATTATGGACCATCGCCCGTTATGACATCTCGGAGCGCTCTTCCACCTACTCCTCCAATGCAATCGGAGTCTGGCTTTGATGGTAGACAGTCACCATCGACCGGGTCGAACTCTGGATATTCCGTCGCATCAGCTCCGGGCTATTACTTTGCGCCACCTCCAGCATTGGCAACTAATAATGTTGAACCTCACGCTCAGCGCCAGCATATTCCACAGTTGCAACGTAGGGTTTCGATGCCAGCAGCCGCTATGGCATATGTTCAATCCCCATATAACAACTCGCAATACAGTGTTTCTCCCCAACAGTCGATGAGCTCTTACTACCCGAGTCCGATGCAAGCCACACCCCCTCCAAACTCACAAATATCGGGGCTATACTACCAAAGACCTCTGCCTCAGGTATGTAAACCGCTTTTGAAGACTTGTTTCATCACTAACATCTAAAAGCAATTCCCGCCATCATTAATGCCCGTTCAAGTCACACTTACGCCATCCTCCGGCGCGAACCCTTGGCAACATCACCACTACATCTCCCCCTCATCTGCAGCTGCATTTCCCCAGTCTCAAGACCGTTACATCTGCCAGACATGCAACAAAGCTTTCTCTAGGCCATCCAGTTTACGAATCCATTCTCACTCGCACACAGGAGAGAAGCCTTTCAAGTGCCCACATCAAGGTTGTGGCAAGGCTTTTAGTGTCCGAAGCAACATGAAGAGGCACGAACGAGGATGCCACAGCTTCGAAGGTGGAGCAATGGTCTGATCTGCTTATCGAGTCCAAGACAACACGAATAACGAGCGCGAGTCTCGATGCTACTAATGTATAAACAAGAATGTCCCGTCTTTCTATTTGCATATGTCATGTTAATAGAGTGGCACTAGTCGCTGATACCCTTTCAATGTTTTGTTTTGATTTCTAATGGTAGTCATACCATAGACAGGCGTTGTCGGATAATATTTGTTGTTCGCATTTACACAGGAGTTAATGGCTATTGGTTCCTTGAGATGGTCAAGAGAACGGTCTAAGAAGGGGTGTCTGATAGGGAATATATTTGGGGACACAGCAGAGGATCGCAAGATCCCGATGTCCAGGGAGAGAAACTAGGGCTGGATTGGGTCGGGGGAAGATGCTTGCTGGTTCATCATCACACATCTTCACAGAGACGATAAATACGCCGAGGCCGCGGTCACGAGCGAAAGGGTTAGATAGTTCTTCAAGATGAGTGACGTTGTAAAGTAATTGAACATCAAATCAATCATATTGCTTGAAGTACCTATGTTGCCGTCCACAGTCATTCACCTAAGCGCTCTCTAATTGCTGTCTATTACATCACCTGCTCACCGAGTCATGTTGTTATGATAGCATTTACCGCTCCTATTCGCTTGCCAGCCGCATTGCTTCCGACATAATATCACTGATAAATGTTTCAATATAGCTTGTAGTATAATTAACATACTCACGTGGGGAAGAAATGGAAAGAAGGACGAGATGAAGATTTTTCCACCAATAGAGCAACACTTCACATACACCAGGAAGCCTTGCCGATCTGGCTGTCATTAGAACCCAACAGACACCACCACCAAATTGACTCGTCTGTAAATTTCCGTGCTACGATGATAGAGTGCTGAGGAACTACGGAGGTATAATTCCTCGTCCCAGATCGCCGGTGGAGATTACTGACCGCCTCGTCCTGGCGGGTAGCATGATGACCCTGTGTATGATTCTCGCGATTACCAGCATGCATCCCTTGTGGTCGGATCAGGCACAATGCAGCCCTGTTCGCGATGCACCCCAACTTCAGGATTTGATGCAAGCATCATGATTCAATAACTCATTACGGGCCTCCACTCCATCGATCAGAGCGGGAATCTTATGACAACAACTCATTGATTCGCGGACATACAACGTGTGGCTATCCTGATTCCTTCACCTACGATGGGAGTATCCTCAATGGCATTTTTCTCCATATAGTGTTATCTCATAAGCATGCCATATGCATGATATTGAACAGTTCAGCACAACAAAGCACTACAACCGCATATTGGGATTGACCAGGTGCCTGGGATTTAGGTTTTTCGGGAAGTTCCACGTAGCTACAGGAAATCATTATAGCTGATCACCAGGTCTTCGAGTCAATTTCACACCGTTAAGCTAGAAGGCTTCTGCAGTAAAGCATAGTAGACGAGGTGACGTTGGAAAGTGGGGACAACCCTGTACTGACATCTCCCGCTCCTTTTTTTGCTTTTGCTTTCCTCCCGCAACGAATCTCGACACCTCGCTTAGACACGTTTGCGCGGATGTCTTAGTCAGAGCAGGAGCTGGTGGGAGGGAAAACTGGGAGAGACATTCGATTCGTGCTGCGGCGCCTCGTCGCTCGGGTCGTAAGAATAGGAAAGGATCATCCTTGTGACAGGCAGCTGAGACCTGATGGCCTGGACCTTGAAGAAAACTGCATAGATCGGTAGCTGGCTGCTTTGCTTTGCTTTCTGGTGATCTGATGTGTGCAGTTGGAGAGCAACTTTGGATGGCATACCGACCATAAGTTCAACAAGACGGCTTTCGTTTTGGTTACACAGGGGGTCGCGGCTTGTCGTTGAGATCTCCGCTTGATGCGATGATGCGCCAGGGGCGTGGTTCTGGAAGACAACGAAGACGTTCATGGAATAACATCAGGATTGCATTTCCAAATGATCTCCCAAACAGGGTCATGCCATATTTCAATATTCATTTGCAAGAACAATGCAATGCCGAATTTGTTCCCTTGTCGAAGATGGCTGCATGGGATGTCGGTTAATAGGATCGCCCACGTATGAGCTATAGCGCAGATTGGAGGGGTATAAAACGGGGTGGGCTGGTTCACGCCAGCGTGCCCGGGAATCGGAAATGAGGCACAAACCGATTCATAAAAGAGGCTTTTATTATGGGGAGAGCGACGCGGGAAGGTCAGGCCTGCGTACGAAGTGTGCGCTGAGGTGTCCCAGGGCACGCTTGAAACATTGACAGGTGCATTGTCTTAGCAGAGACTGATATGAGATGATTTCCGAAACACTGACAGATCTTATTGTTGTGCAGACTATGGGTCGGGATGTCCATATGCAATGCAAGAGCATCAGAGCGCTGATGCTAGAGGGCGATCGTGCGCGGCGGGCCGCGGGGTGGTGAAACTTGAAAGTCGGAATCAGTCCAGGCGCATGAGTTCCTCGCGTTTGAGAACACCTCAACTTAACCGGAGCTTTCGTCTTCCACGAGTCGCGTGTTTGAAAGTCAAATATGCAGAGGCGCTGGTGAGTCGAAAGTGGGAGGCTGATTTGAGACATGGAGAAGAGCGGTAAGAGTCAAAATGAGAAGGCAAAAGTCTACTGATGGGATTAGCAACACGGGGTATCACTGAGTTGATGATAAATTTGATCGTTCGTCGACCCTAACGGCGAACCGTTCAGTCTTCAGATGAAGTGGGAACGACGATTGCAGATCTCTCTCGATTAGTTTCCCGGGCAATCTGGTGATCTGAGAGAGTGTAGTCCCGTCAGTGCCGTCACTAGGGGCGCGGGAAGGCTGTACATTCTGAAGCAGCCTGTCGGGAATAGGCTGATGACCACTCGAACATATAGAAACTGTCTTTCGCCTAGGTGATTTTTGCAAAGATCTCCTATATACTGTCTTCTGTGAGTGTATCCAGCCTGAAAAGGATGGAAAGACCAGAAAGGCTCAAGAAGGATGAAAGTTGATTATCAGCAGTTTCGCCTGGAAGTGTCAATGGTACATGCAAACTTGAAACGCAATATTTGCACTCATGTGTTTTGATTTGCTGACGTTCTCTTCTGTTTCGCCTTGGTCTTTATGTAATTTTTTTTTTCTGTTGTGCCTTCAATCGTTATGAACTTCTTTCTCTTGGACATCACGATCACTAAATTATATGCCTTGTTTTCAAAAGCCTGCATGGCAAGTTATCATCTCGGTTACATTTGCATTGCGACCTATTCGACTTGATCTCACTCTTGTGCCTTTGAAATGTCTGCTTTTGGCTGTTAGCGCTGCGTTGAGATTAGTCAGGCAACAACGGTGAGAGCTAGTGCGACAAGTACATTGTTCTCTCGTCGAACACTTTCAGTATATACCTTGGGTTTGTATGTGGTAGTACTAGTCATATCCGAGTCGGAGATCTTTTCGATGTAGTCGGTACTGTCATTTCGAAACTTCTGAATTTTGTTACTACTTGAAGTCGTCAGGTTGATGTCATATCGGAGAAATTTCATCGGACATGAAATCCCCCTCGCCTCGGAAGGTGGACGTGCTTGAATACTTTCCGTTGGATCTAACCAAGTCCCGATCAAGCCAGCCGGGGTGTTCACCGTTTACAAACGTGTTCGTCAGACTCGGAAAAGCAAACATACTGGTCCTAGCGGAATATGGAAGGCAAGCCGAGCCGGTCCAAATGCGATATGTTATATCTTGCAGGATTTGGTCGCCGAGAAAAGCAACAATACGCGCATAGAGCTCGGGGATGACATGAATTTGGAAAGAGCAATTCTTAGGCATCCGGGACGCGTGTGGCAAAAGTTATTCGCTTTTGGGATGAATCATTAGCGAGAGAGGAAAAGAGTGCTTTCTTTTACTACGTTCTGGATTTCAGTCGGCAACATGTCTAGGAAAGAAGCGGTCTAGGACACTTGAGAAGTACTTCGAGGCCAGAGCGGAATTGTATTGTGACAGCAACAGCATGTGCCACAGCAGAGCGAGACCTGGGACTCGGTTGTGGCTCAGTGTGTCAGTGTGCTGAAGAACGGATATGTGAAATGGAAAGCTGGATATGGTCTTATCTGGGAATGTTAGCTCTGACCCCAGGAAAGTGATCTCGACAATTTCCGGACGGTTCTGCAGCTTGGTGTCGATGTACCTTAGAGGAACTGTGTTGTTAACTCTGTTTGACCAGGTTTCCCGTAAAACCGCCTTGGATATCTGGCTCATATCTGATCACTTCTGCTACTAATGAGGAGACTTGGGCATTGGGCAAACGGTTCGATATGGTCTAATCTACATGGTTCGTGTCACGCCTCTCGAATCCACGGTATGACTTACAGTTCATCAGCATTGCCGCTACCCAGCACTCCCTCGACGAAAAGCTTCTCGTAACGAACTACGCGATACAGAAGCTTTGGCAAGCGCGAGTTGAATTGATACGTACTAATGCAAAGAGTTCTTCTGTGGAGGACATGACTTTCATTCGCAATCAATCGTCATCCTTCGAGAGCCTATTATCACAAACAAGCAATTATCCATCAGATCACCAAGTCCCAGCAAGCAACGCATCTTCCAATCCAAGCAAGGCTACCAGCTAACACACTATCAAGCCCAGAGTAAGGGAACTATCACTCCACCTCTTACACTCTCGAAAGGGGTCTTACGAGTGAAAAGTCAGCAGGAAGTTCCGCAGGGCTTCCCTGAATTCCAAACACATCATCTGATGAGTATCGGCGTTCCTCAGAGGCTTCAAACTCCGTTACGTCAGTATCCGAGGGGCTGTCATGGATACCATGGCTGGACAATTCCTGCAAGAGGAGTATACATTGCCTCACATCAGGATTCGGGGAATAGTCCGGATCAGCAGCGATACACAATTCATGCCAGAGAAGCGTAGATCCTCGGTTTGTGCGGACTGAGGGCGGTGGCTGCGCCGCCAAGAAAGCTGCAGAAATAACAGCCGCTTCCTCTACCATCTTCATCCTAGCAATGACATGCCTCTTGCGGGCGGGGAACCACGACGTGACGATAATGATGATCAGCAGTCCTCCGGCAATTTCCACGACCAGTCCAATTATCGTTCCTGTGCTCTTGCCTCTTTGGTGGTTCGCGTTTGGAGATGGAGCAGTTGTGGTGGTTTGAGCTGCAACAGAAGCACCAGTGGCTGTTGTAGTCGGAGATTTTGAGGTTGGAAGCGTGCTTGTTGTCTTGGTAGAGGAACCCGCAGTAGTGGTTTGTCCAGATCTTGTGGGAACTACAAGCGTAGCCACGATCCCAGAGAAGGTGCTCACGATAATGGAAGTTTGATCAAAGCTTGTTGGTGACACATCCTTACCTACAACAGAAGCCGTGATCGATCTAGGCTTGGTAGCTGTTGTAGTCGACATTGCCGGTTCGAATTTCTCGGCATCCTTGGTCCCACAGGCATATCCGATATCAGACCAGCATTTCGCACGTCCTTGAACATCGTCCAATTCTGCCGCGTTGACACAGCCCAGGTATAAGTTGACGCAAGCAAGGCTTGGGAGCGTATTCTTGTACTCGAGCAGGTTCGGTGTTGAATAGTCCTTGCAATCGCAGGCGAAATCGAGGTCCTTGTCTTTGCAGACATTGCTGTTGAGGTGGGCTTTGCAATGTGACGCGCATACGGAGACCTGCAATATACACCAGTTGTGTCTGGTATCGAGGCTGACGGACTCCGGATCGAACTTCAGAGCGTTTACTTGCAGGATGAGGATGCTGACCAGAAGAAGTGTCACCCCGATGGCGAGATACAAACGAGTGACCATTTCGAGATAAATGTTGTACAATGGAGGTATCATTGGTGAATAACTCTCCGGTCAAAGCTGAAACTCTGTTGTGAAAATCGAATATCATTTTTCTTCTCATGATTGGCGCGTCGAGAATGCTCAGTGCGGGAAGCAATAAGCGAGAGATTTGTTGTTGTTGTTGTTGTTGCTTGACAACATATGAGCTCCAGTAGCCTTGTCTAATTCGCGTTTTCGACTGAAAATCAACTGTCAAAACCTCAGCTAGCTTCTCGGTTCCGCACTTGACCTTACAAGAAGATTGTTTCGGGCTTTTTGTAGAGACAATAGGTTAAATTATAGCACGGTAGGGCACTGCGCTCACTCGCCTCGCGAAGACACATATGTTCAGGATCGCCAATACGTCCTTATCCAAAAGTCAACATCAGCTACCATAGCTGCAACAATTGATAATAATCTACTGGCGCTCCTCTACTCGGCTATCCTTAAAACCACTCCATATATTTTCAGAGGGGGATGAAAATTTTCGATAGCTCAAGGAGCTAGCACGAGACGGCACCAAGGAGAATGTAAACCTTGTTACTTACCTGTTCCAAGGAATCAGATCTCACGGTTTTCGATAGGTGGGTATACAGCGAGGCTTGCAGTTTTATCAGAGGAAAAGGTGTACAGTGCTCCAGTGGTTGTCATAGTTGCGACCTCTTCCTAAAAGAAGAAGCTCGTTAATTCTATGTCTAGATGCCACCTTGAAGAATTGGACTTGATTGATTACTATAAGTTTTGCGCCCTGCAGGCTACTTATCGGGAAGTTCAATAATGCTTCAAGTATGGCACACAAGGAAGTTCATTAAGCAGGCGAAAAGAAATCGTACTGCTTAAGAGGAGACGTAGATACTGGAATCTCGGTAGAAAGGCCAATATACACACTCGTCCAGCTCCGAGTCAAGATAGACACATAGTTCTGAACGCGGCGGTATATTCGGACTAAAGAGTAAAGGCTGAACCAACATGGATGTCTGCGTTCACCACCCACACGGCAGCCTGCAGCGCGTAAGTACGATATCACATGCGGAAGCAGTGGTCCCGCCGGCAATCAGCATACTGCAAGGATGCACGCAGCGGGGTAGCTTCTGGAGAAACGGATCGAGGGGATGGGAAGTCCATACGGGTCGTCGATGAGGCTCTAAGCTGGATGTTGATAGTTAGCTGTCGTTGGTCATGTATTTATGCTATCTGCTCCACTCTGCATATATTTGTGCATTTTTGTGCTGAAAGAAACTCCATGTTGTTTCAATTAAGCGCTAATGCGCTCCCCAGATTTCGACATGTTATACTCCTAGTCTTTAAGCCGTTTTGGGACTGATCCGCAGATTGGCGTCCGGAATCGAGAATACCGGAGGAGCGGCTTCCTCGAAACGAACGGAGCGTTTATTCAACCTATAGCCTCTTGTCGCGCGCGCCCTGACAGGTAACCTTCCTTGTGTTGCAACTTGACGTGTACGAGAGTGTGTCACATATTCTGCGAGACTCACCATTTAGTCCAGACTTTATGCTATGTCATGACGAATTTCGACGGCACTTCATCACGTCGAGACAGACTACCTAGGGATTAAGCACAACCGCCCACGGGCTTTCAGCTGATCCACACTACTTTGAATCTCTTGATAAAAGCAAAAAAATATCCTGCCGGAGCAGCGGTACACAAAGCATCGGCATTGACCGCAGCGCAATTCTTATCTTCAGAAACCATCTCGGAGAACTCCAGCAATGATCCATTCATCATCTCCATTACCATGAAGTTTACAGCGCCTTCACAGCTCTCTGTGAGGGTGTCTTCGACGACTCTATCTATTGCTCTGATATCGAGGCTTCTACTGAATCACACATACAATACGCAGTCAGAATGGCATCACCTGCCAATACAGTTCCCGATACCCAGCTGGGTCTAACGAACGACGAGATCGCTCTCCTGCGCCATCACCAACAAGCTGCCGCATCTACTGCCGGTGGATCTTCCTCTCGTGCAGCATCCCGCGCATCATCCCAAGGACTACTTATCCTCGACGGCACTTCCCTCGCGGCACTCGTCCGGCACTTTGATCGATTGATGCAGCAGATATCAGAACGGCTCGATTACCTATCCCAACAATCGGCGACGGTGGCACAGCAACAATACGACAGAGCAGGAAATGCGATTGCGATTGCGGATGCCGAGATCGCCAGATTCCACGATATACTACGGCAGATTGACGAGCTGGAACTGGATTTTGATAGGATAAGACATATAAGAGATATTGTGAGGGGGTTTCGGCAGAGGGTGGAGGAAATGGAACAACGAGTAGAACAAAGTGGTTCAAGCGGGCGGCACAGGTCCCGACACCATGGAGAGAGCTCAGGAAGCTCGAGTAGGCGGCATCACAGGCGATGAAAAAGCAATGTCCTTGAATCGAGACGGGCATGGAGGAACACAGATTGGGTCACACGGCCGAAGGAACAGTACGAAGAAGATTCGGAAACACCAAAGTTCCTCCGGATATGGGAGTAAGACAATTGGCCTCACGGCTGGAAGACGGAACAGCCTCGCGGCTCAATGGTTTGGCGTTTTTCATAATTATAATCATGAGTTATTCCTCTGCAGCGTTCATACCAAAAAGCGTTTGGGAATTTTGTGGGTACTAGTTGTAAGATTTCTTTGGGTGTGTTGATATGGGCAAGTGATCAATAGCTGAATTTGCGGGTGCAACGTTGGACTTATTGATAGAAGACCTTCGAAGTCCTTTCCATGTTATAATTCTGCGCAGCTTGGGGAATCAGCGACAGGTATTATGGACTCTGCAATATGGATTATTTCCCCATTGAGATTAGTATCGTCAGGAAATTTTGTGGGATCAATCTTAATGAAAAATAATTTCGCAGTTCTACAGTTACATGCTCTGTATCGCACTATAAGCTTCGGTACCTCAAATATGACCGTGTTGGGTGCTATCACTCTATGTATGTTGCATTTAGATAGTTCCGAAAGCTCTCAACTAGATCGTTGCTTGAAAGACATATTGTTCCCTGATTTGATTGATACAATGATCTACATTTCTATTTTCTTCTCGTTATAACGAGTTCCACCTTTGCACCTGAAGATTTGCTAGTTGACCAGTTTAAGACTGGACTTTCTCGAATATATGCGAGGCTACCATAACAAGGCTGACGCCAAGCCTGCAAGGCCTAGCTCAGGCAGCTCTCTCAGATCCAGGACCAACCAAATAAAAGCTCGAATCATTCTCAACGTTGTCTGGACAAACTGTGAATCACAGGTCAACTCGAGTACAGGTCAAGACTATGATTTCAGACGAAAGAGATCACGAAATGTCTGAGGCTCCTGCGGCCACTTCTTCGAGCGACGTGAGTATCCTGCCTCCAGCCATTATTTTTCTAGTAGCTACCAGCGCAGCCCTACCCTTCTAAATGGCAATCAACACGACTCACTCGCTGGTATCAAATATTATTTGTGGTTCTCTGATCTTGATACTTCAGGAAATATTACTGACTATAAGATCCATTTCTAGGTTGCAGATACAGCTCAAGCTAGTTCTCCAGCGAGTTCAGA
>JACBAH010007075.1:0-20047 GCA_014282315.1 Neospermospora avenae | reverse complement strand
GTTACTGTGTGGTAGGAACCGGGGGTGGGGGTGGAGGAGGTATGGGATTTGGTAACAAACAAGCCGCCAAAGAGCGTAAAGAGAAGCAGGAAGCCAAAGCCAAAGCTCGCGAACTCAAGAGAAAGAACAAGGAGAAGGTCAAAGAGCAGAAGAAGGAAGCTCGCCGCTTAGCTCTTGGAGACGACGAAGATGAAGAGGATGAGACAGAATCGGAAGGGTCAGACTCATCTTCAGACGACGAATCTGACGAGGAGGACGAGAAATCTCAAGTCCTTGGGTATGGGAGGAACAAATTCGGTAATGCGTTTCAAGAAGTGGTGGAAGAGACAAGTGCCAGAGTGCGGATTGACAGTTTTGAACATTGTGTGGTAGAGGTCAAGAAGGAAGATCTGGCTGGGTTCTTAGAGAGTCTCAGTATGAAGTCTGTGGTGGGGTGAATGGACGACGATGTGATCAAAGAGATGTAGATATGTGTTTATGACTTGCACTTGGTAGGAGGCGCACTGGGATGCTTGCCTGGTATTGGCTGTTCGGAGTCTGGTGGGTTTGAAGTGCCCCTTGCTGTTGATTTGTGTTAAGCGAAATGGAACAACACCGTAATTCGAAGATTCTCAACTTAGATGCTGGGCTATTTCATGATCCGTGAAATGATACTTTTTAGCTTATCCGAACATAGTCTACAGTTACCAGCATTTGATTTAAATTCTCGCGAAAGAATGATCTAATATAAAACAAAAAGACATTTCCCGAGTTTGCTCTACTAACCATGTGAGAGCAACAGAGTAATCTAATAATCCTACTACTTCCACTCTGCCGAGTTTATGAAGGTCACGCACGCTACAGGACTCCATCATATCCATCCAGAGATCTTGTCCGACACTCTCAGTGTCTGAGGGCACCTCGAGATGCTTTAGCGAGAATCAAAACAAGGGGGACGGGAAAATCGCTTAATTGCATGACGATCGTCCGAATATCAACCCCGCAACCCCGCACCAAGCTACGGCAACATGATCTCCTCTTTCGTGTACTGCTGGGTAGGAAACATGGCTGTCCCGGTCACATGGTCGATGGCGATTCGAAATTCAGCAGGAGAAGCTAAGGTGGGTATATAACTAAATCTGTAAGAGCTCTACTCTTCTTCAACTTACATTTTGATATTCTCCTTCTGATATTTTCATCCCGATCCTTAGCAGGTTCTCCGAAGCTGTACATAATTGATGAAGTTGGTGTTTCTCACCACCAGTCTTTCAAGATGCCATTCAAGAGCTCCCAGCCAGATATTGACTGTAAGTCTCGTAATGTCAAAAGAGGTCCCCACTCATGATCTCTAGTACCGACCAACATCACAACCTGGACTTGGCTTTTCAATTCTCCCGCCTCGCCCTTGAACATCAACTCACCATCCACCACAGCCGGCTACAGCAACGCAATAACCAAAGAACGCATCCCTTACACCTCCGTAAAAGCTCACACCACCCACCTCTCCACAGCTCTCGTAAATCACTACGGCCTCCAAAAAGGCGATGTCGTCGCTCTATTTTCACCAAACACAATATGGTATCCCGTTGCCATGCTCTCCGTCAACCGAGTCGGCGGTATCGTCTCCGGAGCCAGTCCAGCATACAATGTTGAAGAAATGACATACGCTCTCAAAACAGCCAAAGCTAAATTTCTCATGACTGTTCCGGGGAGTATGGATGTTGCTTTGAAGGCTGCCGAGGCGGCTGGGATTGGGAAGGAGAGGGTATTTTTGCTGGAGGGGGAGTTGGAGGATTACAAGACTTTGAAGGAGTTGATTGAAATGGGGAGGAGGGAGGAGAGGCAGGTTGAGGAGTATAAGTTGAAAGAGGGAGAGAGGAACGGTGATTTATGTGGATTTTTGAGCTTCAGCAGTGGGACTACTGGATTGCCGAAAGCTGTTCGTTTAACCCCAATATTTCTCTTGATATCCTAAACTTTTGAGACAGGATGTTGAGAGCAGAACTGACAAAGAGTAGGTCATGATATCCCACCAAAACGTGATAGCCCAATGTCTCCAAATTCAACAAATCACCCCCTCGACACACAAAAAGATCCTGGCTGTTCTCCCAGCATTCCACATCACTGGTCTCGTCCACGCTCTCCACCTTCCGATCCTGCTCAATGCCGAAGTCTACATGCTCTCCTCCTTCACGATGGAGAGTATGTTAGCCACAATCAGCGAATACAAGATCAAAGAACTGCTCCTCGTACCACCGATTCTGATCAGACTTGTTCGCGATCCTGTGGTGGATAATTACGACCTGAGTTGCATTGAAAGATTTTCGTCTGGCGCTGCACCACTAAGTGAAGAGATTATTCAGCTTCTGAAGAAGAAGTTCCCAGGCACGGGATTCAAACAAGGGTACGGAATGACAGAATCTTGTTCTTGTATCACTGCTCATCCACCCGAGAAATATGATTACAAGTACGCGCATCGTGTAGGTGCTATATGTGCTTCTACGTCAATCAAGATTGTAGATGATGATGGGAAGGAGCTCGGGATCGGCGAACCGGGCGAATTGTTGGCTAAGGGACCACAGATCACGATGGGGTATCTGGGCAATGAGAAGGCGACGAAGGAGACGTATGATACAGATGGGTATTTGCATACTGGCGACCAGGCAGTTCTTGATGATGAGGGCATGGTGACTATCACCGACCGTATCAAAGAGATGATCAAAGTGAAGGGCATCGGAGTCGCACCCGCGGAGCTGGAGGATTTACTGCTTGGCCATGAGAGCGTGGAAGATGTGGCTGTGTTGGGGATCAGTGATGAATATAGTGGTGAGAAACCGAAGGCGTATATTGTGATGAAGAAAGGTGGGAGGGCGAGTGAAGAGGAGGCTGGGAAGCATGTGTTGAAGTATGTGAGAGAGAAGAAGGTTAAATATAAGTGGTTGAAGGAGGTAGAATTTATTGAGGAAATTCCGAAGAGTGCTAGTGGGAAGATTTTGAGGAGATTATTGAGGGATAGGGAGAGGGGAGGGAAAAATAGAGGCCTTGTTGTTAGGAATGAGGTCAAGGCGAAGCTGTAGGTCTTTGTAATGCTTGGATACAATTTGATGGCTCGCGAATGAGAATTCAGTTTTGGTCGTAGCGAAGTGAGCAGAGGTCGTACTCGACGAGTGATATGGGATATGATGAGCCTTAGAGAGTTGCGCGTGTCTCACATTCGAACAAGTAGTCACATATTCTCCAAGCTACTGCTCCCGGTAATGCCTTGCAATATGCATATGACTTCTGCAGCTGCTCTCATGTTGTACGGCTCTTTGCCAAGATCCATTCATTATGAGATCCAAGTATTGGTACAGGCCTGCCGGATATTCGCTTTGCAAACTCTCCTCCGATACGCCCTGAATGCTTTTCGACTTTCCCAACTCCATAAACGCCATCCAACCACCTCTCAAGCCCACGCACCACTCAGCCCGCCCCTCTAAACACAAAGCCGGTAACTAGCGTATCGGCCTGCCGTTTCTGACTTTCGAATGATCTTCACAACCTGACTTCGCCTCAGTCCGTAGTATCGAGCCACAGGATCTCCCAATTGGATTCTTGGCAGCTGCGTATCCTTCAACCGGTATCTCGACAAGAGCGCGGCCTTTTCTTTCCTGCTCAACAGCACATGCTTTGGTACAAGCTCGTGATGGGTGATATTGACCAAGAGATCCGTCTCGACGAAGCATTCAATCCTAGTCTCGGCTGCGACAGCGGGAATAATCTTAAGAGCGGCTGGGGTGATGTTAACACTGGTAATGAGAATGCCAGTCGAAAAGCCGTTCTGAGAGCAGTGCTGAGCAAAGGTACGCATCTGCTTGATTCCTACGCTGGTATCTTGCAGAAATTCAATCCAGATGGTGCCGATATCAGAGCCGTCGCCCTTCTCGGTGAGATATCTCTCCATCATGAGATCACTAGGGCGGGCGGAAAAGTTCATAGCTTTGCGACTGTTAAAAGGCGTTAGTATCATCGATCTCTGCGCTGCCCCAAGAAGCCGGCAGATGCTGGGGGGGGAGCTTACTTGACACTTCCATCCTGGAGTGTGTACTGGCTCTTGAAGTCGTCGAAGGAGATCTTGACTTCTGCATCCGAGAGTTCGTAGCCTCGATCCTGTACCATCTCGTGGACTGTTCGCCATGCGCGCCAAAGTCGAGCAGCTTCTCGCTCCCCAGCCTCGCGCTGCTTTCTCTGGCGGTCCTCGTCGCGGTCGTCCATTGTGTGGGAAGCTCAAGATTGCGACTAGTATAGGCGATGAATTGGTGATTCGCAGACCGTGTGTGAGCGCCGAGGGGGGACAGTTGATAGTAGTGAGAAAAAAGGGACGAAGGTCAAAGGGTCGGGCTCATCCTTGAGGCTGGCTGCTGGCTCCGTCAAATGGTTCAAAAATATTCACGGCCCGTCTTTCTGCCGAGACCTTAGTGTAGCACGAGCACGCCAAGCGAATCAATTCACCGATCGAATCTGGCCTGGAGTTTCCTTGTGTCCCTGTCCGAAATAATTATCTCGAACTCACCCCTAACTCACCCCTAACTCTGCATACCACTCGAGACGAACAAGGTATTTATTTACTCTTGTACCTGAGACTATACCTATAAGTCATCGGCATATAGTCTATTTGAATTCATATCTTCACTACTACTGCTACGTCCCAATTCCACATTACCTTTATCCGTAATATCGGACGAAATAATGGCAGACGTCGCAAAACCCTCTGGCGCAGCCACGTTCGACGCTGGCAATGCTGGAACCAAGGACAATGTCCACAAGAAGCCCGAAAAGCCCGATGAGGAGGTCTACAAGGCCAGTCTCAAGAAGGCAGAGAAGGAACATGCGGACTCTATGGCTAAGCTGGTGAGTGGACTTCTTTAGATTGCTGTGGGAAGTTCGAGGCTGGACGACACAGTGACAAATTGGCATGCACTTGTACTAATTTCCAAATAGAATGCTATCAAGGCCAAGCTTGATGTCGCAAAGCCAACCTCGAAAGATTCTCCAGCTGCGAAGCACCGCGCAGATCTCCTTGCTCAATTGAAGGAAATTCGAGAGAAGCAAGGTGCTGGAAAGGCCGGCCGCAACAAGATCTTTGATGAGATCAAGAAGGAGGACGACAAGTTGAAGGAGCTTATTGCGCAACAAAAGACTGCTCGCAGCAGAGTCTCCTACAAGAGCGTCGATGAATTGGACCGGGAGATCGACCGATTGGAGAAGCAGGTCAACGGCGGAATGATGAAGCTCGTTGACGAGAAGAAGGCTTTGACAGAAGTCTCCAGCTTGCGCAAGCAGCGCAAGGGCTTCGCCGGTTTTGAAGATGCCCAGAAGCAGATCGACGAGAAGAAGGCCAGCATTAAGAAGCTCCGCGACACACTTGACGATCCCGAGTCCAAGGCTCTCAGTGAGAAGTACAACAAGATCCAGACTGAGTTGGACTCCATCAAGGCAGAGCAAGACGAGGCCTACAAGGGAATCAATAGCCTCCGCGACGAGAGAAAGAAGCTCCAGGATGACCAGCAAGCCAAGTTCACCGCGATCAAGAAGATCAAGGACGATTACTACCAGACCAACCGCGCTATTCAGAAGTACGAGTACGAAGCTCGCCAAAAGATGAGGGAGCGCAAGAAGGTCGAGAACGAGAACTACCAAAAAGAGAAGCGCAAGGATCGTGCTCAGCAAATGCTTGCTGAGGCAAGTGACAAGGCCTACCTTGATGAGATCCGCCGCGCAGAGTCTCTCCTCCGCTTCCTTGACCCATCCTACTCTTCTGAGAAGGCTCCTCTCCAAGCGCCATCGAAGTTCACTGCCAGCGCCTCGAGAACGATCGATGACGCCGGTATTAAGGGGGTCAAGGTCGTCAGGAAGGAAGAGGAAGATTACTTCGCGGGCACTGGAGGCAAGAAGGGGAAGAAGAATAAGAAAGCCGCCGCTGCTACTGGTGATGCTCCTTCTACACCAACCGGAAAGTACAGCTGTCCTCCATCCGTTATGGAAGATTGTGCTGCCATGGGTCTTGAGCCCCCTATGAGCGCTGCTGATATTCCTGAGACTCGTGAGAAAGTCAAGGCCAAGCTTGATTTCTGGAAGTCCGACCAAGAAGCTCAAACCAAGAAGGTAATTGCATATATCCGATCCGTGAAACGTTTTTACTAACCAACTTTAGAACATTGCCAAAGCCCAAAAGGAAGTTGAGAGACTTGAGGCCGAAGAAGCTGGCTCTGCTTCCGAAACACCAGCAGCCGCTGCCACCAATGGCGAGATCAAGCTCGATGAAGGTGGAGTTATATCCAGCGAGAACCCTATCGTCAAGGACGCTGTCGCCGATATCGCTGCTGAGCTGAAGAGTGCTTCTGTCGACGAGAAGACAGAATAGAGCCACTATCTCTCATCGGTTCCTCCCGTATCCTTTGAATCACATTCCTGTATGGCAATATAAAGACCGGGTGTGGTACGAAGCTCAAACAATTTCCCTTTTCATAATCCGACACAAAATTAGGGGCATCTTTCTCTCAGCTAGCCTAACGGGACGGGGGCCATAAAAGTTTTTTTGATAATAATTTTGTTGGTATCTTGCCCGGTGCAGAAAAGACAGGAGGAGATGAATATTTCTTGCTTGTATTTTAGGCGCGGCTGGGTGTGGATTAGCATGCGAACTGATTGTACTTGCGGCTTTTTAGAGGAATTCTGTGTTTGGATTCATCTTTCAGCATGCATGCATCTAATGGCGCCGGAATCAATTCATGGTTTATAATCTCATCATTTGCTGTCTATATATATGTCGTGACATGTTATTCAAGAGTCTCACAAGTAGCACGAGATCCTGGACTTACGTGAGTTGTTGAGCCAAGTATGGTTCTAGAGAATCTCGGCTAGTCGTGGAGAACTGTTTACTTGTTGACTTCCTTGTTGAAACCATTACCAGGAGAGTGATTAAGCTTTTCAATTTTAAGACGGAACAAGCAATGCCCGCAACGCCGTACTATGGTATGCTACGCTATAGGTGACCTATCTATGAAACTTGTCGATGTTGAGATAGCAGCATAAAGAAAATTCGTAGCTTCGTAAACGTCGTGTCTATTTCGCCTCCTCCGTTTGAGTCATCCCACCAAAATATGTAACCCTTTTACTGCTTCGGCTAAAACGCTCCACCTACCGCAGTGACGTATATTGATGTTCTATAGTGTCATCCCGCAGACACTTTCTTTTTCTTCACAAATCCTCCGGCAACTCGCCTATTACTGCCATCCTCTTCCCTCAATACCCCGGCTGGACGTAGCCGAAGCCTGCCATAGGAGGAGCATACATAGCCCCCGGTCTCGCCCTCTCCCGCTCCCTTCCTCCACTCCCATTCGGCGGAGCAGGTACCCTCATAACCCTCTCCCTTTCGTCCATCCCCTCCCTCTCCCCTCTACTCCTCCTCCGTCTCCTCCTCTCTTCAACCTCACTTGGTTCCCTCAACCTGACCTTCCTTTCTCTCTCTCTGCCAACACCGACACCACCCAGGGCACTCAGAGGTGGATCTCGAACTCCAGGATCGCCGTCGTTTGGTAGGTTTAGATCAACTAGTCCGTAGAAGTACTCTAATACTTCTGGATACCGCTGCACGGAAGCTTTCCAGTCTTCATCAATACCGCGCTTAAGCAGGGCGTCCGCGTTCGCGATCTCGGATGGGTGAGGTCTAGCTCGATAATAGTAGGCTGCTGCTTCTGTAATGCGGTGGATAGAGGCGGCGTGTTGCTCTTTACGGCGGGTAGTGAGCATGCTGAAGTATTGTAGGATGTAATCTTGGGCGTGGCCGCGGACCCAGGCCCTGAGAAAGTCAGAATTGCCATTGAGTGATTGCAATTCGAGATTGGATTGCAATGCAAAGTTTTGTAACAGTGGTTTATCCATTTACATACCGTATATCATTGAAGATACTACTCATCATCCTCTGCTCCGCCTGACGTACGGCAATGTCAAGTCCCTTTGCTTCACACTCGCATTGAGCCAGGGCAGGCTGGCTGCATATAGCGCAGTCTGGATCCATGATCTTGACTGGCTTTTTGGTCCTGCTGTGTTTGATTAACATGACTTCTGGGCGAAGTACTTCGAGACGAAGATGTGATGGCATCTGTCTAGTCCATGCACTAGCCGAGATATAAGAACTCAATGTGGGGTAAAATGGTTATATAGAGCCACGAAGGCTAGATCTTTCGGAGGGGGTATCGACCAAGCCAAAAAAGAGGGAAGAAGAGAAGGTGCTTTGTGAAAATAGACTGTAAATACAAGATGCCTATTGGAGAACCGCATGATTGAGGCAAGGGACGGTGAAGCAAGTCATAAGTTGGAGGGGATGCAAGGTATGGCGGGGGCGTGGGAGGAAAATGATCACCCACCTTCTACTTGTCTCGATCGTGATATAACAATCACGTTTCCCTGTCTCTCTTGTCCTAACGTCTATGCAGATACACGACGTTCTGTTGCTCCAATATACTCCGAGTACGTAGACAATGTACTGCGGCAGCAAGTCCCCGATAGTCGTCCAGCAGACAGTAGTAGGAAGACAGCGCACAACACAAGCTTAGGCTACGATCACCCGGTTCCCTTTATTCCGAGGAGAGGAACGGACCGGCACGAAGAGCGCTACTTGCGGCTAGGGACGTGCAGAAATGTCTCGGGAAACAAGCATGAAGGCATTCGCAGCACAGCACCGTAACAAGACTTCAACGCAATATCAAACTTCAAATGCGGATGTCATGTCGTCGGGCCATGGCTCTGTTGTGTTGTATTAAAAGTGGAGCATTCAAGTCCTTTAGTAGACTTGCTGTGTCGTGGCTCGAATGCTGACTATCGCGTGTACAAGTCCGCTGCACGACCAGTTCTAAAGGCGAGAATCATGAGATCCGGTTGGAGGAGGCTGTCAGCGACCAATGATGAGACATCTGTGAGCGACGGGTCTGCAGCATTAGGTGCATGAGCCAGATGGTGGATTCGAGCCCATCTCTTCACCGCTAAGAGGGCGGGGGAGGTGATGTTTGATGAGGGTGATACTCGATAGGATAGAGTGAGTGAGAGAAAGACACCAACTCTGTAAGACCTCCTGTCTCTTACTGGACGGGTACGAGTAGCCGAGTGAAAGAAAACAAACAAAAGGAAAGAAAATATGCCCCCTACCGAGGTCAACGATGAGTGAACTGCCCTCCGGATTCGTCCAGCGAATCTTTGGCAAGGCATTTTGTACGGTGGCCTGTATCACGTGAGCCCGTGTCAGTTCGGTACGGGGACCGGGATGGACTGTGCCTTCAATATCAAAATCTCGGAATCTATTTCAGTGTATAGCTAATTCAGTATTGACGGCAAAAATGCCACCAAGATGTCCAACTCTGCATGGGACATTGACTCCCTTCCTCTACCCATCGCTTCTGTCCCAGTCGCCTCAATCCTTACTTCGACCACTATTTCGACACGCTCAACAACGCCATGAATCCTCCACCACGCCCCATCACCAGCTTCCCGAAGAAGGCTCGCATCTCAATCCTCCTCCGTCCGACTATTCCCGCACTATATTTACGGACCGCGCTACTGTAACTTTACATGCTGGTGGTGGTGGCCATGGCTGTATCTCTTTCCTCCGCGAAAAATATATCGAAGCTGGACCTGCGAATGGAGGCGATGGCGGCACGGGAGGAAACATCTACATCCAGGCCATGCGAGGAGAGACATCTTTACACAAACTCGCACGACGAAACGTCCTCAAAGCTGGGCGTGGAAAGAATGGGCAAGGAAAGACTCGAGGTGGAGAAAGAGGCGACGATATTATCGTACAAGTTCCTGTCGGTACGGTGGTGCGTGAAATCGAGAGGGTAGATCCCGTGGCTTTAGAAGAGGAGAGGCTAAAGCTTGAAGCGGGAAAGGAAGATGGTGTCGATGGGGCTGGCCCTTGGAAGTGGGATCGGGAGAAATGGCTGCTCTACCCAGCTATCACGCCAGAGGATGTAGCTACAGCAGAATTCCCTGCTTTACCCAAGGGCAGGAGATCCCACCTCCTGATGTCTCAGGTCAAAGCCCCGGTCTCCTTAGACTTGAGCAAGCCTATGGAAAGGCCACTCCTGCTTGTCGCGGGTGCATTGGGTGGTCTAGGAAACCCACATTTCTGTACCAAGCATATGTCACGACCAAAGTTTGCAACAAAGGGAGAGGCGGGCACAAAAATTGTTCTCGAGTTAGAATTGAAGCTACTTGCTGATATTGGACTTGTGGGACTTCCAAATGCTGGAAAGAGTACGCTTCTGAGAGCTATGAGTAAGAGTCGTGCGCGAGTAGGAGACTGGGCATTCACGACGCTACAACCGAATATCGGGACAGTCATACTGGACGATCACAAGGGGCGGCCTCTAGCACAGGCTAAATATGAGGATGGAGCGCCAAGAACACACTTTACGATTGCAGACATTCCTGGACTGGTCGAGGATGCACACTTGGACAAAGGACTTGGTATCAGTTTCTTAAGGCATGTCGAAAGGGCACGAGTGTTGGCGTTTGTGGTGGACCTCAACAAGGGCGATGCTATCACCGCCCTGAAGGGCTTATGGAAAGAAGTTGGCGAGTACGAGCGCATGAAGATCTTGGAGGAGAAAGAAAAAGGCGAGGAACTCGTCCAGTGGAGTCCATTCACCACAACAGAAGATGCCCTTGCCAACCGCTCAGAAACCATCGTTATCAGCCATGGGCCAACATTCGATAATCCACTCGGTCCTGAATTGCCGAGTATCGCTGGCAAGCCATGGTTTGTGGTTGCAACGAAGGCAGATCTGCCTGGAACGAAGGAAAATTTCGAAAGCTTAAGGGCCTATCTGGAGAAGGTCAACGCAGGCGAAGAGGAGCATCCTAGTGGACAGAAGGATTGCTGGGCCGGGAAGGTCGAGGGTATTCCTATCAGTGCCATTCATGGCCATGGGGTGGATAAGATCACAGAATGGACTGTTGGCTTGTTGGATGATTAGAAGATATATTGTAAGATCATGTTTGTTATGTACAAAACGTATGATACAAGGACTTGAGATTGTCCGCGAGATGTTGAAATGCTCGTAAAGCAAGGATGATAATTTCCTGCGGCATTGCATATTTGAATTCTGGATGGAAGTTTTCTGCTTTCCACTCTCTTCGCACTCTCTCGCGCTAATTTTTCATGGTGATCTCCCTTGATGTTTTCGACTATGTCAGGTACACAATACTCTTCTTCTCTTTCCTTCCCTTCTCCCTTCTGTCCTTCTAGTTCGATCTATGCCTTGAGGTTTTGTATCGCTTACTTTACAAACATCTCTTACAATATGCTCTCCGCTCTTCGATTCGCGGCGGAGATATCGATAAGCAAGTAGAGGAGTGACCGAAACCGAGCTTGACAGTAAGGCATCTCTTGAGATACTGCGGCTTTTGATGAGAGCAACGCAGGTAGAACTTCGTCAGTCGGTAGCACATTGATTGATCTTCTGGCAAAGTTGCCTATTGGTCTGATGACTTTGTCTTGGATTGGCGTTAGATGCGAAGCAAAACCGGGGTATGGGCAGATATTCCTAGAATCATTCTGAAGAGATTACAAGGACCGTTCGGAGAAGAGGATGAGCTTCTTAAAAGCTTACTTTAGGAGCCAGTCATCGATATTCCACTAAGGGGATGAATCCAAGGATGTAGTCTTTGTGAACTTGAACTCACTTGACTCACAAGATACTTCAGTCCATAAGATCAATCAAAATACTCTCAGGATCTCTAAAAGGATTCAGTTTCTGAGTTGAAACCCAGAACATTGAATTGGTTATGAGTTTCAGGAGATACATGTTCAATCAAACAACATTCGTGACCTTACAGACTACTATATGTACATTATGAAGGTAAAATATGACTTAAGTAGCCTGAAGCGGCCGAAATCATTTATGTGAATGGTCTTGCTGCTTTTGAGTACTTGTTTGTCTCTTAGTAATACTCTCAAGATAGTACAGTTTGAGGCTTCCCTTCTCGCCGATCTGATGGAATCTTTCTAAGTCATATCTCGTCTAGTCTTTGACTTTTTTAAGTCTGTACAGCTTGTTTGTTAAATCAAGTTAGTTGTCCTACTAGAGGCACATATTGTCTGGGAGGCGTCGGACTTATTTCACTCCCTCGCTTGTTCTCGTCTGTCATATTGTTGTATCACTACCATGTCGATATCCCTGCGATTATTTTTTTACCTCCCACGATGATAGCAGAGTCAGAAGCCCAAGCTACACTTCACAGTGGGAAGAAGCTTTCTCGAGAATAGTCTTACAACTTTCTGGAACTCTTAGCAAACGCAGTACCAGAATTCCACATTCGCTCCGTACAGAGAGAGGAATATCTATAGGCCGTTGATATGATGACTGTACTTTCAGTCGTCTGTTGTCGACTACGTCAGTATCTTATCACAATATAGCAAACTTGTTCGTCTCAACCTGCGCGCAATGTTTTGTGTACTTCAAAGTCCATTGGCCCCCTGTCATTCCTCGGCTTGGATTGACTTCAAACTTGGATATCACGTTTCTCACCCTTCACAGCAAAAAATTTCATAAAATTCACCTCTAAATTAGAGCCGAATCTTAGAATTCTAATTTCCCTATCCAGGTAACTGCAAGAAATTCTAGCATTTGATTCGCTAACGTTTTACAAGAGAATTACAACAATACGTGTCATTGAAACAGAGCATGTCAACCGAAAGGCGTTCCGATATTTGCGCCCTTGAACGGATTACCTGCACAATAGTGGAGGCATGCAGTTGCTTTCTCAGATATTATATTTCTGATAAAGATGGCAGACCTCAAGCTGTATTTGCGTTATTTCGTGCTACACTCTAGTTTCATACACGGCGACACGTTGAGCTCTTACCAATCATGGAGACAACTAATCCTGTTACATTTGCTCTGAAGGGAGAGCCAAATTTCCATTTACTTGGATCCTTCACTCGGTATTCTAGTATGTGTCGCCTTGGAATCCACAGACTAGAACTGACAAGCACATAGGCTGGACTGCCAGAATCGAGACTGTTCTCGAGTACTTCCAAATTCCTTTCGAAGCAACATATGTTCCACTAGCTGATGTAAGGGACTCTTTATAAATGCCGAATGCGTTCTAATTTCAGACTAGGTCAAGAAGTATTCTAAGCTCGGTTTGGTTCCAGTTCTCACCCCACTTTCTGCCACACCCAGTTTTGAAATCAACGATTCGCTCTCTATATGCGAATACCTCGCCGAGTTGTACCCCGAACTCGATCTATGGCCCAAGGACCAGTACCTTCGTGCCCTTGCTCGAAGCTCGGTGGCTGAAATGCATTCTGGATTCGCTGAACTCAGAAATAAGTATGCGACAAATTTCGTTACCAAATATGATGGGAATGTCAAGATCACAACGGAGGCGAACAAAGAGACTGAAAGATTACTCGCGTTGTGGAACCAATCCCGGAACGTAACCATTGAACGAAGTAAAACTCTTGGGCACAAAGACGAAGGGTACCTTTTTGGCAGTTTCGGAATCGCTGATGCCTATTTTTGGCCAATGTTATGGGTGAGTTTGTCCCCAGGAATTTCAAAATTGGCGCTTCGTTGACTTGATGTATAGCGCTTCAGGACATACGGCTTACCGCTTAGCACTGCCTCTCCTGAAGCACTTGCTTGGATGAGAACTATGTGGAGTGATCCGACACTGAAGAAGCTTGGTCAAGGCTACTTCAAGCAAGCACAGAACCCAGACACAGCAATAGAAAAATATGATGATATCTTCAATGGGTTTCCGGGAATCCTGCGTGGCAGTTTTGCAGAGGATTGGGTGTTCGAGCATTAGCACTTAGATACTCTTTGGTAACTTTGATTGCTGTACTAGCAAACAACAGTGAAACATAAGAATCCTGTTTTCCCTCCAGTGTCCTACAGACTCCCGTTCCTCTGCTATGCTCAGCTGTAAATGTGATTGCTGGCGAATAGCGCTAGTAGGCTAGGTTGAGGCGGCACCTTATCTCGCTTTACCATTGAATAAGCCACGAGACGTTTGCTGCGCATTTTCTCTCTCTTGTAAGAACCAAATAGCACTCATTTCCAGCTTATGATACATTGAACGACGCCGACCTGACTCAAGAGAGTGGGCACAAAGGCTCAAGTCACATGACCAGTATTAAAGTGTGGAGGTCTGCGCTTCTCTTCTATCTACGAACACAACACATCCGAAGATCGACGCAGAGGATCATCAACGCTACATCGATCTTGACCTCAGACTGCTGTCCCCACCATTTGCCGTTGAATCAGTCTGGACTGCACCAAGCACAGTCCTGGCAGAAAATTTCCTCTTAACTGCATGACTTAGAGCTTCGAAGGTGCTTTCATCGTCATTGTCGGCTCGTTCTATTCTTGAATCAGATTCATCGTTTCTCATATTTGTCGCGTAAGACGAGATTATGACTAGCTCAAACTCGCCGCTAGGTCGGCGAGTAATGACTGATCTCGAAGTCATCGCAGATTGTGACAAGTAAGTTCTCCTTGATCACACAGTGCTATTCTTTGCCCTTAACATTCTGGGTATAGCTTCCCATATCCTATGATTGGAAATATTGGTGCTTATGAGGAGCAGTTGACATCTTTGTGGAAGTTCTTCCTACCAAACGATCCCAGACCGCATGGATTCTTGCTAGAATCTGTTGTGAAAACCATGCCTTGGACCGAGGACTTTCGGCTCGACTCTGCAACAAGAGAGATCCATCTGGTTCAGAAGACTAATATTCTATGGGAGGTACTCTGCAACGATAGTATTGACACTCTTCTGGACACTGCTAGGTTTCAAAAAAGCTTCCCCAAGCTGGGAAAGAAGCGAGACGAGAAGTATCCAATCGTAGGAGCGAAGTTTCAGATCGGGATCGAACGCTCAGCCAGTTCTCTTTTCGGAATAATAGGGCAAGGTGTTCACATGACAATCTATGTTGCGACAGAAACCGGCCCGAAGTTCTGGATACCTCGGAGGAACGTCAATAAGTCGACATATCCAGGTAATCCATCTCCTTTATCTTCTGTTTAGTGTCCAAGAAAACCGGTGCTTGAGCAATCAACAACCAGAAATCAAAAGCTGTCGTGTTTGATGGGAATCTTTCTAACGCATTAAGCAGGAATATTGGACAACGCCGTAGCCGGTGGGGTGGCAGCTGGCGAGAACGCTTTTGAATGTTTGGTCCGTGAGGCCTCAGAGGAAGCTGGAATCGCCGAGAAATACGTTCGCGACAACGCTAAGGCAGGTGGAACCGTAACATGGTTCAACATCAGCGATGCCAGAGCTGGTGGTGAGATTGGCTTGATGAACCCAGGCGTCCTCTTTGTCTACGACTTAGAAATCTCAGCGGATTTGGTACTGAAGCCTGTGGACCATGATATCAACGCATTTCACTTGATGAGTGTTAAAGAAGTCAAAGAAGCCATAGGAGAAGGAAAATTCAAGCCGTCAAGCGCAAGTGTCATGATTGACTTCTTCGTTCGACACGGCATCGTCACTGCCGAGACTGATCAAGACTATGTCGAGATTGTCTCGCGACTCCACCGAAGACTGCCTTTTCCAACGAGTTCCTATCGCTAGGTGCTTAGCTTCGTTATGATCTCAACGAATCGAGGCTATGAGAAAGTTCAGCGAAGCGCAGACTTTGCTACCGAGTTATCTAGGTGGACATAATCGAAAGTCATTACCGATTTTAAAGTCACGAAGATATCACAAGATGTCGATGAGAGTAGTCTTGATAGCAATGCAACTTCTCGATAACTTCACTTAAGTGATTAACTCTCGGTTTTTCTCTCCAAAAGCCTCTCGATCGTCCTCGGCAGAAAGCATTATTTCTAACCTTTTGACGATATATCATTTGATTCTTTCTGTCTCTGGCTGAATTGTCGTTCTGATACGAATAAGTGGAAAGACAAGCACATATGATCATGTCACGACCCTCCTTTCTCTATGGTTCTTCTTCTTTCGGCAGTAGTGGTTTCGATACAGAGGTGTTCCGAACATGGATTTCGAAGGATCCTGGTGTGCAGGAACTTTGCGTATGAGCCTTTCGCCTCTTCGAAACAAGTAAGGCTCATTATCTTGGAGCCCGCTCTCTCGGGGAGGACAGCGTGAGATCTCAACTTGAAGGGTGTGTCGATCTTCTTTGTCCGTGCCGGTCAAGGGGAAAGTCCTCACACTCGATGCGTTCAAAATTGGCAAGATCGTAAAGATAGGTTTTTTTGATATGTTCATAATCATAATGCGTTCTCTACGGTTGGCCTGAAAATGGAGCTGGTGTCTTGTGATGATGAAGTGTATGCGAATTTCGGAACCCCGTTGACATGTGGGGCGAACTCATACAAAGCCTTTCTGGATGATGTTCTCAGAGGTTGCATCACATTTAGAAGTCGTAAGTCCAGCAGCACGTTGAGTGCCAAAGTTATTGATAAAGTGTTATAGCGTTAAACGGAAGCACATTCTGCCTCCAGCAGACTTTGAGCCCTGCCTTGGCAGTATATGAGATACCAAGCGTCCATAGGTGAATGCGCGAAAATTCCTGGGAACAATTCAAGATGGAATTCTTTTTGTGACAGAGACCAACCAAGTTGGAGACCTTGGAACTCTCAGAGGAGCTAACTTTGGAGACGAAATCTTTGTGTTCCTGGGCAGCAAACTCCCTTTTGTTCTCAGACTGCAAGAGGAGACGACCAAAGGTGACTGTAACTATCACCAGCTTCAGCCACAATGCTACATCAGTTGAGCTATGGATGGGAAAGCAACCACTGCCTGGGGGAAAGGACATCTGTTTTGGAAATAATCGGGATTGTGTGATAGATCTATGATGCCCTGGTTGAAGTATTATTTGAAGAGACGACATGCAAATTGTACTTGAAGCCCTAAGCTAATCCTATCTTATATCACTTTAAGCCACTGATACATCATCACTAACCACCTGGGACGTGTTTATTCTTCCCTCGAGAAATTTCAAGAAGTTGGAAGGCCATAGCTTTGACTCTTCAATCCATTCTTGAGAGTACGAATGTACTTTGGCACCGCCAGTTACCTCCGCCTGACTGTTCACCCACTCGACAAGCGAATTAGCATACTCTACCTGAGTACCCTTCAGAGAGTGAAAATTCCGTCCACATCCCAGTGCCTTGAACTTCTCATCATACTCAGCACGCATCTCTGCTTCAGAAGGCGTTTGCGCGAATCCTGCAAACACTGCTGCCACAGTGATGGCTTGATACTCGAACAGGGTGAAAGTTGTAGTATAAAATGGTATACCAACGAAAGCAAGGCTTGGGTCCGGAATGTAGAAGATATCTTTGTGAAGGTTGTGGACTTGTGTGCCATCAGTGACCAGGATAGTCTCGGTTGCCTCTTCAGACGTCAGAGCATCATCATGGAGATCAAGGAGGAAGGGCAGAGAAAACAGATAGCCAGTTGCAATTATGACTTTGTCGACTCCTGTCAATACAGTGCCATCTGTAAGTGTGATATTTCCAGGTTTATCTTGTCCGTTCAGCGGAATCTCAAAACTCGAGACGCCAGTAACCCGCGCGGTATTAGGCGGGATCCAGTCCAATGGAGTATCGAATGACCCCCCGCGGCTCGACTGGTAAATCTTCTTCGCTCCGTGGTGACTCTCCCTAGCAATGTCCGTGGAAGAAACCCCCGCACCAACGATCAAAACAGTCTAAAGTTGTAAGACAGGGTTCATTTGAGTTAGAGGGGACTAACTTGATCCTTCAGTTCACTTGGCTTCCTATAGCCTTTCGAGTGGTGGACTCGATCTGGCCATGTAGCTTTCCATTCTTTCAGCCCAGGAATGTCTGGAACTTTCGCCTAGATCCATGAAGTCAGTGACCAGGGTAATCTACTCGAATCCATCACTTACTGCGTGGTAATGTCCAGAGGCTACAACAACGCCATCAAATTTCTATGGGTTGTCAGCTTGAGTCGAATGTACTTAGTAGGGACTCGCCTCAACAGCACGTATTTTGAGGCCTCTGTCCGGTCCTTCTATGATCAATGTCGTAGATCGTACTTCCCATTTGTTGGCAATCTTCCGCATTATCTCCACTCGGGTATTGTACCTGATCAAGGGCTCAACTCCAAATGATTCAGAGTAAGACTGAATGTATTGCTGTTTGACGCGGGCGTTAACATAACTCTCAGTTCCTGCTGGCCATGGATGATCTATCATCTTCTGAAGTCCTGTTGGGACATTGTTCATGAGGCCAGAGTAGGCAGGGCTGAACTTTCTTAGTGAATTGAACATGATACTACGTTGAACGAAAGTTACCCTGGAGGCGCGAATTTCAGTTCTTCCAGGTCTAGATCAAGAGTTACTCCGTCATCTAAGTCGTCGGGGCTCTTAGTTTCGCCTTCCAGCTCAGCCACAAAGTCTGCAACAGATGGCTTGACTGAAGGATACTGTGGCTCGATAGGTTTCCTCTCATCATACGTCCTGAAACTGTCAGCACTAGAAACCAGCAAATGATGAAGAAAACGCATACCAATTACCGCCTGCGGCTCTATATCTCTCAAAAATTACAACATCTACTCCTGCTGCCATAAGATGTCTAGCAGAGGCAACACCGCTCTGGAAAATGTCAGCTATGAGGTATGCTGGATATGGGTGTTCCTGGTAAGTTTAATGCCTTTCAAGGACACCTTCTTGACCCAATCGAAATATACTCACCACACCAGCACCAATAATAGCTACTCGCTGCTTTTTATGACCCATCTTTGAAAAGTCTCAGCGAAAGAGTCTGAAACTAATTATTGAAATTGTCTTCCGAATACAACAGCTGCGGTTCTGAGCAACGAAGTGCACTTAGATGTTGACAAAATCAATGAAAATACACGTATACGAGGACGAGTGAGCGAAACATTAAAACCATGTCCCCAACACATTTTGACCTCTGGTGCTGATGAATAATAGATGCCTGCAAGAATGAATTCCTCATGCTCGCAGCTTATTTCGCCATCTCGCTAGCGCATCCAGCCAATCACAGGCAACGGAAGACGGGACGCGGACTTTATGTAGGAATGGTTATATGTTACAACACAACATCATGTGAGATGGCCGTCATCATGAGCTGAGATGTGGAGAAAAATGGGGGTGATTCAAATACAACTCGTTGGTCGGGCTGAGGTTAGCACAATTTGTGCTGTACTTTGGATAACCTAGCAACTCGCTGACACCAAGATCACTGCAATGTTCCCATTATTTTGTTTCATTTCGGGTTCTCGGGTTCTCGGGTTGTAATCTTTATTTGTCACATCAAGTTCAAGTTCACTTCCTGTGAAGTTCGAAAATGGACATGTCTCGTAAAAGAACGTGAGCGATTGTGTTCTAGATTGAAACTCTCCGAGTCTGCCTCCAAATTGGTTCCTCGCTTATGGATTGAGGCCCGGCAGAGAGAGACCCCCTATCGATGCCAAGAAAAGGTGGCAGTCAGGACAAACCAGCACCTCGAAGTAGGAGCATCTTAAAGATACGAAAGCTTTCTATGACTTTAAGTTTTTGTTTTAGTAATATCACGATAACTTCTTATAACTTCAACTTAGAAGGATAATAATATTACGAACTTGATCTGACACATCTACTTCCTTATGAATGTAATAAACAGCTTGACTCAAACGGCAACTTTTTTCCGACGCCTATAGAACCTTAATGACGATTGTATCGCTCAGAGTTCCCTGATGAAAAAGTCTTGAGTTTCGATCTTACAGTCCCAAGATCACCTTTGAGCTTACACTTCCAGTTTCCTGCCTATTTCTCATGAATCAATGAGCCTTGGACTGTTCGCAAATTCAGAGACACGTTTGATTGAGATCAAAGGTTTGAACTCGTCCCTGTCAGCGGTCCAGTGCGAGGTATCTACCCAGGCTTGATTGAACGAATTCTCAAGAAAGCCGGCCATCGATAATTTCTGCATCGCCTGTTCTATATCTTTCCATGAGCCGGTATTCAAGGCTTCAGCTACTTATATCAGATGGCCAATGAACCAGTCACGTTCAAGCATAT
>JACBAH010007074.1:0-20038 GCA_014282315.1 Neospermospora avenae | reverse complement strand
ATATAGAGAAGCTATAGGTCATATAACGAAGGTTATATAGTGAATTAGCCTATAACTTATAGAGTATAGGATAATTCAGATAATTTAAATAATTCAATAGAACAAAGGTTCTATATAGACTAGTATATCTGCTTACTAGATAGAAGCTTTATACTTAACTTAAATATAGTATCTTACCTATACTTAGTAACTTGTAAAGATTACTAGACTTGATCTAGTGATAGTATCTCTACTTACCTAAACCCTAACCTTCGCACTCTCGAACGAACACCACGTTCGACCGTACGTTATACATAGGTACGTTTTAGGAGAAGGAGTAGAGTTCGATAAATTCGACGAAATACGATGCAGTTATCTTAAATTCAACTTAAGCCTTTATTCAAGCCTACGAAGTCAAGTACCTAGAAGATCTCGAACCTCTTATTTAGATATAAGATAACGTAAAGATTTATATATCCCGGGAGACTATTCGGAACCTCTCTAGGCGTAGAATACGCTATATAAAGTTCCCTCGATACTCTCCGGACTTAAATCTTATTAAGTATATTTAGAATTAGATAAAGAATTAGATTTAGCGTAATTACTACGCTACTTACTACGATACTTCGAAAATACTAATTTAAGACCTTAAGAGGATTATTCGAGAAGCTTAGGAAGCTATCCCGAACGAGTTTATCGAGTCACTTTATAAGTCTTAGTACCGGCGATATTAGGCTGTGATTAATACACGAGGAGGCCCTACTAAGTACTAAGAGAATTAATAAAAATTATACTTTACTATATTTAGGAGCGGTGAGCTCGAAAATCTGACTTTACTAGAGGTTCCACATGCCCCGCCGGGAACAACTATTCAGGGGGGGCCATAGTAAGTATCAAATCAATACTCCGTACAGTAAGGTACTAGGTAGTGTAGGTATCATGTTTCAAGCCAGGGTCAAAACTAGAAACAAAGGAGTCCGGGGGTCCGGGCTAGTGACCGTGCCTAAGAGCTTTGCGATTTGTTATCCCGTGTCCAAATTCAGAATACCTTCTCATCTTTAAAGGCTTCAAAATCAGTAATTGCTGACCTCACTATGATGGCCAGAGGCAGTATTACGCCCTATCTGGGGGCTCCTCTTCTTGTCCTCTTCTTCATCTTTTGGCGAGCCCACCATGAACCTTCAAAATGGACCACATTCAAAGGAACGCTGTCGACAACACCGGCCAAATCTCCAGACCAGGGAAATGGTTCAGGACAAGGCTCTCAACAGCCAAGTAATAATGGTCCTCAAGTCGTGTTACCAGGCGACCCCCACAATCTCAGCCCAGAACATCAACCTCACAAGTATCTGAAATCAGTATCCACGGCCAATGGAAACTACTTTCCCATCGTGTTTGGCGACAAAGGTGCCATCAATCCCAGTATTATGGCCCATCCACAACTGGAAAATACCTACATAATTGTAGCGCAGCAGCAACGAAGCAAAATCAACAATACCGTCTGGTTTGCCCAACTTGTCTGCAATGCCAACTTCACGAACGATGTCCTAGCCTGTACGGAATCCCCCACGATCCTGCCCATTGCCGCAACATACGGCGATCGATGTAAGAACGAGCTTTCTTTCTTCAATTTCAACATCGGCCCTCATGACGGCAGAGCTTTCTACGGACCCAATGGCTCATACATACTCTTCGGCTCTAACTCCCATTACACATGCTTTGGACAATGGATGCAAGACCTGAGGGTTTTGACAGATTGGGGTCTCGAGTGGCGCGGTAAAGATTTCCGCGTCGCGACCGAACTCAAACGCCATAAACCCTATGGCCGAGTCGAGAAGAACTGGTTCGTGTTCTGGGACAAAGATGGCGAGTTGTACGTGCACTGGGATATTCGACCGAAACGCTCGTTCGCCAGATTGAACGCAGACGGGTCAGTAGGCAAAGATCTCGCGAAGTATGCAAGGAGCGATAAGGAGTGTATGGCGAAATATATGCCACGGACGGGGCCAAAGATGGAGGATAATCACCAAGCGACGAATTCGCTGTCGATTACAACTTGCAAGCGCTCGGATGCGAATTGTATAATGGATGATTCGAATACCTTCATCATCAATATTTTCCACTTCAAGAGTTATCATTTCTTTCACGGTGTATATGAGCCGTATGTTATGCTGTTTCAGCAACATGCGCCACTGGCCGTCCATGCTATCGGTGCGAAACCGTTATGGATTAATGGAAGGAAAGAAGCTGGGCAGGGAAGGAAGCCCGATGTGTATAATGTGGAGCATTTCGGGCCATGGAATCAGACCGAGATGGTTTACGTGACTTCTATTAGTTGGAAGGCGCATGGGTCGAGGTATCATGGGTACGCTGATGATATTATGTTTCTTGGATTCGGAATCGAGGATCTGACGACTGGTGGAATCGATATTGTGGCCGGAGATTTGTTGGAGGAATTAAATCTCTGCCACACGCCGCAGAAAAAACCGAACAGCATTGGTTATATCACCTACACCTAAATGTTTCAAAGATGTCGGTTGGAGTTTAATGGATATATTCGTTGAGACGAGGCGGAATGTACAGATTGAATGATGTTCGGACGAGGCGTTACTTGATGAAGCATGCATTCATATTTATGGAGTTTTGTGATACGAGCGATGGAATTCGGGCTGGTCTATCCGAATCGAATGAGTTGATATAGAAGTATCCTAAAATTACAAGAAATATTTCTTTGTGACGTGTAGAGGCAATAAATAGTCTTTCCACACCAGGATAGTGATCAACGCCACATCGCGACAGGATATTTCAACCTTGCTCAATCGTCGAGGTCAACTTTCAGTCGCCCAACTCTTGCTTTAATGTGAGATATCTCAGCAACGTTGCTGAATCCACCCTTCCGCACCTCTCCTAGTACCAATCTACTCGTCTAATCAGTCCCCAGCCTCCACAACCCATCACCCAAATAATGACCCTCCTCCACGACTGGCCCCTTTCCCTTCTCCTTGACCTCTTTGGTTCCCATACTCAACAAGCCCACGGCACACGCCTCCTCCTTTCCTTCAGCACAAATCACAACCGGCTCTCCCTTTTCCAGTTCCCTGCCTCCATACCAGCCTCTCGTGGGGCCTTTCGTCTCTCCATATGCGCCTGTCTCTTCTTCATCACCATTCGGAAGCCTGCCGCCTGTGGATGTGAGACCTGGTGCCATGAGCGTGGCGCCCGAGAGAACGAAGCGAATTGCGCCGCGGTCGATGCGTATCGAAGGAAAGCAGGTTGGGAAGCGATGCACAAGTCTTAGATGTGGGAGAAGGTGGTCGGTCATATGTTGGAAGAAGAGGGGTGTGCTGCCAATAAGGTAGAGGGTTACCCTGTCTGGACTGTATAAGAATCAGCCAAATGCTGTGTTAAATTGTAGACTTGCATTTTGTATCAGGATGTCATGGGCAATGCGTATTGGTTAAAAGAGATCGCAAAGTTTATACATCTTCATAGCATCCAGCTGCTCTTTCTTAGGTACGATCTCATCGATATGTGGTGCGAGTAAGGGATATGTCTGGACAAGTTGCGTGCGGATAGCTCTCTGAACTGAAGATTTGACTTTGGATTTCGATCCTGGAGAGAGACTGGGAATGTGTTAGCAATTGAAAACTTGCGATGATTGATGGCCCAATAGGTGGCATAACTGAACAGAAGAGAGAATGTACTGACTCTTTTTTGAACATCTTGAATAGCTGAGGTAATTGTTCGGTTTGTTGATGTTTTAATGGTACAAGGAGGGGTAGTAGCGGGGTTGAATTGCGATAAAGTGTTCACCCCGCGCTAGCCAAATCCGCAAATCTTGGTTAGGTAATGAATGCTTCAGTGGGGTCATATTCAAGCTTCAGGGAGTCATTCTAGAATTGTTGCCTCATCATCAACTTTACATGTCAAAATGTTCACAGGAATAGTAGAAATAATAGGAGGTATGTACCTATCATTATCTTTATCAATAGATGTAATTTGACAATTTGCAGTTGTCTCCGAGCTCAATGCTCAATCCGAGGATGGAGGCACAACACTCACTATCGCAAACGCCTCCGAGATTCTCGGTGACTGCCATCTCGGCGACAGTATCAGCGTCAATGGAACCTGTCTCACGGTAACACACTTCGACAAATCATCATTTAAAGTAGGCGTCGCTCCTGAAACCCTGCGAAGAACCAATCTCGGCTCCCTCAAACAGAACAGCAATGTCAACTTAGAGAGAGCTGTGTCGGCAAGCACACGCATGGGCGGCCATTTCGTGCAAGGACATGTCGATACCGTAGGGACGATCTTGAAGGTCGAGCCGGATGGAAATGCTTTGACATTCAGGTTCCAGCCGAGGGATAAGAGTATCTTGAGATATGTGGTGGAGAAGGGATATGTTACGCTTGATGGGGCGAGCTTGACGGTCACGAAAGTGGATGATGAGGAGGGATGGTGGGAAGTCATGCTTATTGCGTATACACAGGAAAAGGTAGTCACAGCAAGCAAGAAGCCAGGTGATGAGGTCAATGTCGAGGTCGACCAGATTGGGAAGTATGTAGAGAAGGCAGTGGAAGGGTACTTCTCAAGTGGAAGCAGTGGGGAACCAGCGATCTTGCAGAAGATGGTTGAAAGGATCGTTGATGCTCGGCTGAAATCAGCCAAATAATGGACTCTTGAATTGATTGACATCCTGTCCACTTTATGCCGCCCTTCTCTGTTTCCTGTTTCCTTGCGCTGCGATCGGCTCCTCCGGAATCTGTCCAGCTTTGGCACCACCCATTATGCCCTTAGCCATTCCCAACAATCCATACCCCTTATACATGCCATAAGCAGGAATGATGCTCCAAGCGATCCAACCCCAATTGCCAAAGACAATGACTGAGATCAGAGAAAGCCAGGTCACCCAGACAATATCGAACATGTATTCCGTCAATCCTGGCGCAGCAAGATCTTCACCAGCGCTTTTCAAGGTCTTGGTAGCGGCATCGTACTTGGGACGGCCGGATGTCTCGAGGATGAATTCGGCGATGACTGAAGGGATGGAGAGGATTGTCCAGGCGAGAAGAGAGCGGCGTTTGATGAAAAGGCTGAAGAGGAGGAAGATGCCGTTTGCTGCTGCCGAGCCGATGTGGAGACTATTGAGGCTTGCGGTGTTGGCTTTCGCGCGGTCTTTCTTTGCCTTTTGCGCCATTGTGATTTGTGTGTTGTGGATGTGATATTTGGGGAGGACGTGTTGGGATTGAAGGTGAAGCTCTGCTTCACACTTGCGCTGCGCTAGGTTCTTGGCTCGCTTACAGTATATAGGGATTTGTTTTAGTAAACACGTATACTCTGCCCTCGCAGTCCCTTTACACCAAGAAGTCCTGAAAGGCTACCCGTTTTGTATGCGTACAGAATACTTACTCAAGTCGAACTTATTACTTGAAGACACAAGCAAATGCCTACCTGAGGTAAGCAACATGCTCGGGCGGCAAAAAAGCTTCGGACTCTTTCCAGCTCATTCTTTTACGCTGCCAGCATTTTCATCTTCTTTGAAATTAGGCCAATGTCCCCAAGTGCAGGTGATCAGATTCGTCGTTTACAGCTCTGTTAGCGAAGTATTTGCTCACGGTACGCACGGTACGATTTCTTTAAGGTAGGTACCGACTATTCTCTACCTGCTTCTTCTCGGCTAGCTGCGGGGTTGGGACTCTTTCGAAACCAGAGCCGGCTGGCAGTGGGAGATACGCTTTCGATTCATCATGATCTCCACCTGCCAGAGCAAGTATCAAAGCAAAGGCAACATTTCGAGTCGTTCTCCCTCCTTAGACGCTCGACTCAGTTTAGGGCAGACTACAATACCCTCCACGGCATTGCAAACCTCGGATCCTCAGCCCAGCGGCAGGAACAATCCTTGAAAAGAACTTCTCAGTAACAATCATACAGATGCGAATATCTAACGTGTGTGTTTGAATCATATCGTGAACAAGGCTTCATATATAGCTAGGTGACACTGCGCATCTGGTAAACCTTGTTCTGCGAGGCATGGTGCGACTATGCAAGTAAGCTTTTGAGCCTCACGATCTCTGACATAAGATCGGCAGGGACAAGCCAGATGTCACACGACAGTGACGTCTTCACCTACAGGATGGAGATTGTGAAGATTTTCCGACGCCTGTTTCCAGGATCTGTATTGATTGAAAGACAGACTATATACATACTGTATACATTAAATCATGCAGGTATCGCTGGGCACCATAACGCCGCCGAGATGCTTTTTCATCGGTATGCTCCCCATGCTTTGAACGCCATAATAATCAAAGTTCGTCCCATCATGCTAACCTCCATCGACAGATCTCCGTCATGCAGTGATCTCCTCAACATGTTCCTGGCTCATCTCAATCGCGCTGAGCTTAGTCGCCAACTCTTCTTGCTGTCTTTTCTGCTCAGCCTCATACAGGAACTGTGCGTACTTGCTCCTCTTGTTGTGGATACCGCACTCGGTCTTGGTTTGGCCCTTCCATCTCCCAGCTCTCTCATCTTCTCCCTCCTTCACTGGTTCTGTCGAGTGCCAGTCACCCACACTCTTGTAGCCCTTATTCAGCAATGCGTTGTATGGGACATTGTTGGCCTTGATATAGTTATCAACCTGCTTGAAGCTCCATCCAGCCAGAGGGTTGATCTTGATCAGACCAGCGTCATCAATCTCAATGATATCCAACGATTCTCGCTTGGCACCTTGTGACCGACGACGGCCAGTCAAGACAGCAGTGACAGCAAGATCAGAGTATGCTCTTTGTGCTGGCTCGACCTTCGCAACCCAGTCGTATAGCTGCTCGTTGGTCTTCCATAATTCCTTTCCGTGTTTCGCTTCGAATTCTGCGGTTGTGTTTACACCTTCTGGTTTATATATGTGGAGGTGTACATTAGGATACCGAGCCTTTGTTCTCTCAACTAGGTCGTGAGTTTCTTGGAAGTGGTAGAGCGTGTCGAGGAATATGGCATCGATTGATGGTGTAGATGGACTTTCAATTGCAAGTTTCGATAACATGTCAAGTGTGACCAGGCCAGAGACACCGAAGGCAGTTGTTTGGTAGAGGTTGGGAAACGTGATCTTTGCCCATCTCAGGATATCGATCGGCTCGAGGTTATTCAGAGTGTTGTTCAAGAACTTGAGATGTTGTTTCGAGATGATGACGGGTGACAGGGACGCGGCCGACGATGCTCCAGAAGCATACCCGGACTCGTCGTTCGAGGAGTTTGAACTGGTTGAATCTCGGTGAAGACCCATTGTGACTTATTGAGGATTTCTTTACTATTATTGTGACTTGCAATCGTGACGAAGATGATATGAAAGTAGAAGGTAAAATGGTCAGGGTTATGTGTGTGAATTTCTTGTGTATGAGGTAATGGAAGAGGGACACAGAGAGGGATTTTAGCTAATATGAGACAGAGATATGGCCATTAGCATTATGATTATCAATTCACTACTATTCGCACGCAATTTAGGTGTTTGAGTGCTGGAATTAGTGGGGCGACATCGATGGCGACATCGATACTCGCACGCAATGCAGATTTCGAATGGCGTGCTCGATGTGGCGTTTTTCGCTTTGTTCGAGATTTTGCGGACGTGCTGCTTAGGTAAGCGGATTTCGATTTGAGATTAAGGATGGAATCACCAATCAACATTTGTTCTGCAGCATGACCAATCAAAAACTAAGTTGGACAATGACATATTGCAGTTGATCTCCCGCTGTTCAGGACGCGGCTTGAGTTATCGGGCATATCGGTAAACCCGAAGCGCTGGGCAAAAGCTTAGCATGGCTGGGGAAACCTCGGTACAACTTTTGACCGACTACAGTACAGTAATCATTCTCAGTTTCTCAGCCTCCTTCAGCCTTACCAGCCTGCCTTCAAACAACCATGCCTGTGAGTACTACAGGCGAACTCTTCTTCCTGTTAACTCAAGACTACCCCTGACATACTGGTTCAGCTCATAATCATCACCGGCTACCCAACATCAGGGAAAACTCACCGCGCAACCCAACTACAGAACTACCTTACGACACAAATATCCAGTCTCCCCAGCAGTTCACCGAACTCCTCTTTACGGGTCCATCTCATATCAGACCACACTCTCGCCATCCAACGCAATGTCTACAACCTCTCAACTAAAACACAACATGAGCGCTCCAACAATGCCTCTGAAAAAGATGCGCGAGCCACGATTTATGCCGCTGTCAAGCGTGTGCTGAGCGACAAGGATATCGTTATATTAGATGGTGCGAATTATATCAAAGGCTGGAGATATCAGCTCTACTGCGAGGCAAAAGCAGTGCGAACCACACATTGCGTGGTACATGTCGGGACAGCGGTTGATCAAGCGAAGAGTGTAAACGCGGCGCGTTTAGAAAGGCCAGAAAGTGAGAGTGATACGAGAGAAGAGGATCTACCATACGAGGAGGAGTGTTGGGAGAACTTGGTCTACAGATATGAAGAACCAAACGGTTTTACGCGCTGGGATAGCCCGCTTTTTACTGTGGTCTGGGAGGACGAACAGCCGCCTTGCGAAGCTATTTGGGAATCACTTATCGGGACTGAGAACGGAAAGAAGGTCGTCCAAGCCAACAGAGCGACAGTCTTGAAAGCAGCCAGTAGCGAGGACTATTTGCACGAGCTGGATAAGTCGACACAGGGAATTCTGAATAGGATATTGGAGTGGGCAAAGGACCACCCGGGAGAGGGTGGAGGAGAAGTCAACGTCGGAGACGGAGAAGAGGAGTTGCTTGTTGAGCTGCCTGCGAATCAGGTTGGGTTACCTGCTCTGCAAAGAATCAGGAGACAATTCATCTCAGTGAATAGGCGAGATGCTGTATCAGTGAAGAGAATCAGGGAGAGTTTTGTGGGGTATCTGAACTCTACATTTGAATCTGGATGAAAGCATATTGGATTACTAGTGGAGTTATGGTTCGGGAAATACCCTGGGTCTATATTATGCAAGTGAAAGGAAAAAAGCATCGTTGTTGGCAACTCGCCTGTTGAAGGCTTGGTCTTGAATCTCCCTTGATTCATGCTCCTTGATCCACTCAGCAAGATCTTCACCCCGTTCCTCTGCCTTCTCATCATCACTCGTCATTGCCAGTGCCGGATTAATATGATTGCCCATTCAGAATCTCCACCACCAATGCCTCTTCCCCAAAAGTTTCCTTCCATAAGTCCACAAACTAATTCACGCAGTCCACAATCTCGTCTTCCGGATCGAACTCACCTACAGCGGCGTACGTTCTCTCGGGAATCCCCAACTGTATCTTTCTCTTGCCGCTCATGTTCAAACTCTCAAGCAAACCCACAGGCACGATAGTAGAAACGTCGAAACATGCACAGCCCCCGCCGAGTGTCCACACAGATAGATATCTTTCCTTTCCTCCCAGTTCTCTTGAGCAAAACGATCAACCCACTCCATCACCAACCCAGTATCCTCCTCACCACTGGGATACTAG
Organism: Neospermospora avenae; assembly: GCA_014282315.1. Lineage (NCBI taxonomy): Eukaryota > Fungi > Ascomycota > Leotiomycetes > Helotiales > Ploettnerulaceae > Neospermospora > Neospermospora avenae. The sequence continues at coordinate 10,571 of JACBAH010007074.1, read as the reverse complement.
ACGCTCTTCCCTCCTCTCCTCCCTCATAATTCACCCTCCGATAATTAGGGACCACAATCGCAATATCATAAATGCAAAGAAGACTCCTAGATTAGTATACACCATTCCTCCTGACCTATCCTGTTCTATATTGTTACGCCTCTGATCGAGCCGCCGCCGTGAAGGAAGATCAAGATCGCATGAGATGGTGTCGGTGAATGAAAGATAAACATTCAAGTTATTGGCGGGGATGACAACCGTAGCTATGTGCTTGGGAACAGATGATTTCAAGGCGGATGCCTCGGCGAGGAGGAGCGGAATGAAGATTTGGTATGTGCTGGGGAGGACGCTCTGGATGGAGTCGCCGGATGAGAGATGTAGGGCACGGTATGATCAATCTTCTGCAAACTTTCTGGCCAAACGTAATCAAGAATTCAGACTCTGGTGTGACATGCGGAGAAGAAAATCTGAAGTCAATGTAGAATCACAGAGTGTTCTTCATGAAAATTTGAAGTCAATGCAGAATCACAGAGTGTTCTTTATAAGAAGATTCATCAGACATCGCCAATAGCCCAAAATTACACAAAGTTAAGGTTGGTTCGTCCGAGCCAGCATGCGCAATACCAGGGTTCCAATCGAGATACACAAGGTTACGAGCATGCTCCTCGATCGAATATCGCTTTCGTGCTTCCTCCGAGATGTTGCATAAAGCCCCACTCCTGGATCTCGCTTAGTTGGCATTAGCGCGATAAAACTCGCTTAAGTTATGTTTACATTTATGTATTTTCACTCACGCTTCACAACTTTCCGCAAACGGAAGAATGTGACATATTTTTGAGTACTCTTGAATTCGTCTCTTGGATTTAATATACTCCACAACACCTCCAGCAAGAATTCAGTAACACCAGCGCGAAATCGGCTTTCACGATCACATCACTATCTCGGCGCTTAGCACATGCAGGGGACCTTCAATTGAGCGTCCTCAGCCAAATGCAAAACAATAGATCCTATGATATCCACTAGAACAAAGGAAATGAGCAAGAACGCCACGCTATGCAACAGTATAGACCAAAGAGAAGTAAAGGTATCGAGCGAGGCATTTATACAATTATGACATCCTGCTGGTCGCAAAAACGATACATCAGATCCGAGGACGTTTCTCCACTAAGGCGTCCTTGGCTTCTTCCAATAGTATTGCTGGGAATGATCAGTGATTTTCCGAGAGGTTCTGAGATGCGAAAGAAAAATACCTTGTGCTGTTTTCGACAGTTTCTCAAACTAGGCTTGCGCAATCCATCAACCACTGCTGCTCTTCTGTTCTCGTCGGTATCCTCGTCGGGAATGTAGTAATATTCGCTCTCGAGCGCCTTTCCCGCAGCATCCTTGCCTTCCCGGTGGATCTCTCCTATGCAGGCTGCCGCATTCAACATTTTGCGCAAGTCATCCTTGGAAAGACCTCTGTTCTCAGTGTAGGTTGAGCTTGCACCTTTCAATTCAGCTGGTAAGTGATTCAAGATGACTGAGAGTGGTGTGGAGGAGAGTCGAGAAAAGGCAAGTTGATTCACGACATGGTTGACAACCGGAATGGCATCTGCTTCGTTTGTGGATTCGGAGCTGGATCTGACTTGGGGGGACGCTGAGACTTCACGGCCTCGAGTTTGCTCTGGTGAGCCAGCAGCAGTGAAAGAGGCCATACGAGCAGAGATATCGGCACCATGAGGACCAAAAGAGTGCACGACTGGGTCATTCTCCTCATCGGGATCATTTTCAGGTTCACTGAGATCATCACTGAGATCACTCAACTGACTATCAACGGCAAAAGAAGTCGCAGGCTGTGTCGACACAAATGATTCTCCTTCAATGATCTCAGGGCGTTCTTCAGGCGAAGGAGCATCTTCAAAAACTTTGACCACACTGGGTTCTACGCTGTCAGAGAAGAGATCGGCCAGGTTAGTTGAGGATATCGAAGGTCCGGCAGGCGTTGGCGAAACTGGAGATGCGATACGCTGTCCACGACGAAGAGGACTTGACGCAATCATCTGTCCACGAGCACTGACTGCGGAAGCACGGCCACGTGGTGAGTTCTCATCATCCCATGAGGAATCTGTCTGAGCTCCCACCGAATTGTTGCGATCCCTACCTGGCCAGGCGATCAATACTCGAGCATCCTGCACATCCAACATGATCTCTGCAAACTCAGTCTCTGATGTAAAGGTGTCATCTCTTGCCAGCTCCCACGTCCGACCTTGACAATGCAGCTTTGCTCCATTCCATCCTTTGCACTTTATTTCCACCTTATTTGGTTCGAGGGGAACAGACGCAGAAATGTACCGAGCTTCGACGTGGACTCGAGAAATCAGTCGATTTGCAGAAAGCTGGTAGTTTGACGAATTGCTAGATCTTCCCATTCGCAGGACATCTCCATTTTCAGGAAGAGTGATCGAGGGAACTGCTGAGAGAGGTGCTCTTTCGGACACGGAAGATTGTGTGCGTTGAAGGCTTGGTCTTGTATGCACTCGCGGTGGTGAAGAGGAAAGAATACCAGTTGTAGAGGTAGGAATTGGCGTAGGGTATTTCGAGTAAGCATGTTCGCGTCCAGAAGGTGGTGATCTAGCCTGTCTCTTCGAGGGTCGAGGAAAGCCTGGCGACGAGGAGAACGGCTCGAACGCGGGCAGAAGTGATGGAGCTGGACGCTTTACACCTGCTGTAGAAGGTAGACTTGGCTGAGCATTCATTTTGCTGGGAGACGAATCCATCATGACAGACATCTATCACGATTGTCCGCGAGTATTGCAGACTTTTCGACGTGCAGTGAGAGCGCGTTCCACGCGACTAAATCCACTTCTGATATTGGCCCAATTGATGAAGATGCGAGGATATTTCTTTTTCCAAGAACACGTATAATAATTTTCTTGAAAGTGAAGAAGAGGGATGAGGTGGAGTATTAACGGTCAGAAATCTGGTCGAGCTGTGGTTTAGTTTGGGAAGGCTGGGTAATGGGTCGAGGTGGATTAGCGTGTCTGATGCCAAGAAGTCGCGTTCGCGTGAAGCGAAGCATCACTTCAGGGCAAGCTCAAGCACTTTACAGGGCAGACGCGAAATGTCTGGCCCATCTCCGGTTTCTGATTCCAACCGGATTGCTCCGCTGGGGATAAATTATGGAACTGAGATATGCACGCGTAGCTGAGACTTTCAGACGTGCATCACGGAACATAAAAAGATATTACGTTTCAAAATGACTTCTTGCTCATGAGAAGCATTAACTTCAAGGACCTCAGGGATATCTTCAACAGCGCCTGCCTGCAACTTCTGGGTACGACGTTTTGTTACGAACAATCTGGCCTGTAGCAAGAATTTACACTTCATCAACCCCTCAAGTCACTCAACTTATCTACGTAATATGCAGGGACAGTTGGAGCTCCTTCAGCCTCCCATTCCTCCTTCTTACTAACCCCAGTCAAGACCGCCAGAGTTCCTCCCAGCTTCCCCTCAATTCCGAATTGAATATCGGTGTTCAGTCTGTCCCCCACCATGCACGCCCTTTTCCGATCAAACTGGAATTTGCCCTCTATCGAGTCCATCATCGCCTGACTTGGCTTGCCCAAGGCTGTAGGTTGCTGTCCCGTCATGTTGATCAAAGGTATCGTTATCGATCCCGCGCCAGGAAAGAAAGTATGGCTGTTTGGCAGCGTGCTATCCATATTCGTTGCAAGGAATACGGCTCCTCGTCTAAGATAGTGAAATCCGTGTGACAGCTTCAAATAATTGACGTGGAAGTCTAGCCCGGCCAATACAATCCCAACATTGTCGTCCAGTAAAGATCCGTCCGCAATACCCGTATAGTCCTCTGGTGTAAAGTCGCGTCGATATGCTGGGTCGGTGCCACCGATGAATTCTATTCCTTCAGACTTGAGCTCCGTTTCAATACCAGCTTCACCCAAAACATAGACCTTGTTCTTTGGACCTGGTAGCTTGAGGATGCGTGAGATGTAAATGGCGGAGGAGTATGCAGATCCAAAGATTTCTTCGACGTTACTAGGTATTCCCATCGCTGTAAGCTTCTTCTGGTACTCCGCGCGAGATTTGGTGGAGTTATTGGTGACGAAGACAACTTTCTTGCCTGGGTGCTGTCAGTACCATTCGCGATGGAGGGGTAGCGGGGTAAGAATGCCTTTTGATCTCAGCATCTCTAATGTCTCGACTGTTCCTGGGAAGAGATGCTCGCCGGACCATAAAACACCTGGAGATTGTCAGTGAGTACTGGCGTCTTGGTCGGTATAGTATACCATCGCAATCGAGCAGGAAGATCTGGACTGCAAGTTAGTAAGAGGCTGGTGGAGCTCTCTGGTATGGACTAATTAACCTACGTCGAATCGATCAATAAACTCATTGATAGCAGCTGCATTGCCCGATAGATATTTCGAAGTCGACGACATTGTGTATAGAGTGATTGATCTATATCCTCAACGCAAGCTGTACCAATTGTTCATGGTTCGTAGCACAGATGCCGCTGTTACTGTCTAAATATTTTGGTGGGACAGCCCGTCATCGCCCCCCACTTTCCAGGTTGGGTTATCCAGACGGGATTTGATAATCAAAAGTACATTGTGGCTTTTGAAGAGAATAAACCATACCTACCAGAAATTTTGAGCTTCCGAAACCTCTCTAGCAAGATTCTCGTTGCCTGTATTCAAAACGTCTTCTGTCTTATTAAATGCTTCTTGTTCACAGTCGCCTGTCATTCATTTCAACTAATAATTAGAGGTCGAGTCGTATGAAATGGTGGTCCTACTAACTCAGGGAACGTAATCAAGTTTACAATGCGCTTGTGGAGGGTATCGGACAAATAGAATTGAGAGGTAATGGGGTGATATCTGTTTTCGGCCGTATTGGGTTTTGCCTTTCTCGTAGCTTGTGAGCCTTCTAATTAGTGATTCTATTCTGCCATTCATGTATCAATAACCTAGGTCCGACCTGATCAGTATTCAATAACCTCGCATTGATTGTTAGAGCTCGTGGTAGTGATTTTGCCGATTCGACTGAGCGGCATTGACCTTTGTACCTAGGTACAGATAGTAGGTAGCTTAGCCCAGTCTCGCTTATGTCTGTTGATAGCGGCAACTGAAGCCCAATGATGTCCCACCTTGACTCCGCCAAGGTTGTATCATACTGTCCCTCTGACACATGTGAAGAAAGCCTAGCGCTACTCAGCTGCAACCGTGGAACATTTACTTAAGCTGAGCGCTCATCCGCCACCATACTCCCTTCCCACTGTACGCATCGCTTCCTCGGCTGCTCTCGATGCAACTTCAGCTTGAATCTGTATAATGGAGTCGTCTCTGCCATCATCGTCAATTTCGTCTTCGGCATCACCATCTTCTTCCTGATCAATCAACATATCCAAGTCTTCGTTTTCATCACCACCTGGCCCTCTATGCGCATTTCCTGTAAGCATTGCCTGGAAAGAATCGGAGTCATGCTGATCGTGCTCATGTCCATGTTCTGTGTATTGATCATGGTGATTATGTTCGCCTTTGAGATAGTGCGATTGAGGATCAGGATTCAAAATGGACTGCGGTTGAGAAACAGTATTATAGCCGCCAAGGTGGTGCCGTACGAGTGCATCATCTATGATTTGCGGATCAAGAGGCATGTAATCATTCTGCATTCGTGCGATTGGAGCTGTTTGATGCTGTCTAAGGCTTTGCATAGTACTCGGATGCTGGTCTCGACCTGGTAGAGTACGGTTCAGGACTTGAGGGGAGACAGAGCCCTGACCGGCATGCTCGAACGTAATACCAGGGTCTGACATGTGTTGATCCTGATGAGTGACGCTGAGGGCTCGCCCAGCGGCACTTGCACCTATTTGATTTGATGAAGAGGTGAGACGTGGTGCCGGACGAATTACACCATCTGCGCGGATCACAGGAGATTTGCCGAGCTCCTTACATTGAGGGCAATTCCGAATGACAAGAGAAACAGTTTCCTTGATGCGGACCCAATGATATTTCTCGGCGATCGTTGCAGTAGTCTTGTTGATGCCACCGTGTTGACCGGCATGTACTTCGCGAGCTATCTCGTACTGCTTCTGCGGGTCGGAAACTACTTCCTTATCTTTGAGCATAAGCTTATCGGATTCAGGAATCAGCTTGTAGTGGGTGGCTGCACTTCTTAGACGGCTCTTTTCTGCTCGATCGGCCCCTGCGGGGTATTTGCCATACTTGAGATAGAACTTAATCTTGTCGAAGCGTTCCTCACTGACAAAATCTTCGCCTTCTGGGCCCAGATCCCGGCCATAGATGATGGCGTCGATAAGTTGATCTGGGTAGCTTTTGAGATTGCCTGCACCCTTGACTTTGCCTATCCTTTTGAATCCCAGGGCGTCCCAGATTCGGCATGAGGCTACATTTGTCTCAAAGACCAGATTGAAGACCGAATACGTGTAACCCAATTTTGGAGCCCAGTCCAGGTAGCTTTCTCCAAGAAGTCGACCAACACCTTTATTTCTGGCAGCGTTCGTGACCAGGAATCCAGCATTGCAAATATGGCTGCTCCTTCCTGGGTAATTGGGCTTTATGTAGTAGCTACCTAGACACTGAGTAGTCCAGTCCTTGGTTTCCAACAGATCATCTGCACTTTCAACACTGCCTAGCAGCATGACGGCTGCGAAGTTCTGAAACCAGTACGACGCAAACTTGTCTGCCGACATTGTTTCTATCATGGGATAAGTATCTCCATTTTCAATCTCCCTGTTCAATTGATCACTAAGATAATTGAGAAGAGTACGGGGAACTTGATGCTGAGAGGAGAAAGGCACTATAGTCGCGGTGGTGATGCGGTCCCGAAGGGTCACTTGTCGAGGATAGACTTCCAGTGGTAGAGAAGGGGGATCATGAGCAGAAGGGAAGGGTGCTGCGCCAGAAGCACGATAGATGGTGGGACTAGAGGGGTCATCCAACATGGCTGGCATCTCGGCAACCTTCCAATATTGACTTGGACTCAGGGGTTTAGTGGGTCTCTGTTTACATTCGTTAGTATCTATCTCGAGAGAGTAAACTGAAGCGAATGAAACATCGTACAAGCTATGCTGCACCGTAACGACTCACCTGAGATAAGGGAAATTTCGCACCAGACAAAGAGGCACTGATTTGATACACAGTATTTGTAATTACTTAGTGTCCCTTCTGCGCTGGGCGGTCCTCTGTCGGTGCAGTGGGTGGTGTTGGGGAGAGATGAGAAGTGCTGTGGAGTTCTCAGAACTTGCACGCGAAGATCTTGGACTTGGACTTGCTCACTCACATGCAGCTGGAGGTAAAGAAAGGCTCGAGCGTCTCAGCTCACGTGCTCTTGTCGCGTCGGTGAAACGTTTCACCGCCGTCAACATAGCCCTGTCTCGGGCTGTCTCCTGTCCTGGCCTGTCCTGTCCTGTCCAGCACTGTCCAGCACTGTCAAGCATTTGTTCGAGGGCAAAGCAGGGCAGGGATCTTTCCAGCCCAGCCTGCCAGCCCGGCAGCCAGCCCAGCCCAGACTCCACTTCCCTTCCCAAGCTCGAACTCGTACAACACTCCTCTCGCCCACGAAGTAACGAATGCGACGAGAGAACACGACTGCTTTGATCCATTTCGAGTATATTTACAACCACTCAGTACATTCGAGGCATCATACATGTCACGCAAGGCGTGTTGTTCTCTGCCCGCCCGCCCGCATCTGCGCTGCTGTTTCACTGCTGATTACCTTATTGACCCAGGAGCACCGACCCGAGAAACCTTCCACGAACAGTCGCAACACTGACTGTGTCGCTGAAAACTCGATTTTATAATGTCCGGGGCCCTGAGCAAGCGGCAGCAGGCGCGCAATGAACGCGCTCTTCAGGATCTCATAAAATCGGTCCCAGGAAACAATGTGTGTGCAGATTGTCAGGCAAGGAACCCAGGTACGTTGAGCTTTGTAATTTGGCATTGGAGTGATTGCTGATTAGAAACTTACAGGATGGGCCAGCTGGAGCGTAAGTGGACACTCGATCCGGTCGTCTTGAAAGATCATTGCTTATCCAAATAGCTGGGCATATTTCTGTGCATGCGATGCGCAGCTCTGCACAGGAAGCTGGGAACGCATATCACGAAGGTGAAATCACTCAGTATGGATTCGTGGTCAAGCGAGCAGGTGGAAGTATGTCAATCGAGCCGATCATATGAACATGGACTAAGTTTCGACAGAACATGAAGCGAGTAGGAAACACTGCCTCCAATAAAGTATATAATCCTCAAAATACTAGACCGCCAATTCCTTTCGATGCAGACGAAGCCGACTCAGCAATGGAGAGGTTTATTAGAGGGAAATATATGGAAAAAGCGACTTCAGCTCCGATCAGACATGACACTGGGAGCACGAACTCAGATGACCATCCACCACCACTACCACCCAAGACTGGCAGCAGGTTCGGCTTCAGATCTGCATCGTCCATATTTCCGATGTCTTCTAAAGCTCGAAAGGAGGCAGCAAGACAACAAGAATACAACATCGAGCGCCAGCGATCACCATCTCCACCAAGGAACAAACAATCGAGGATATTTGGGACTCACGTTGGATCTGAAGGAACAGACGAATTTGATGTTAAGCTAGCCAAGCTACGGGATATGGGATTCAGAGATGAGAAGAGAAATACAGCTGTTCTTAAAGGGTTGAGTGGAAACCTGGAGAAATCTATCGAAACTCTGGCCCGCTTGGGTGAAGGAGGGGGTGGATTGAAGTCGCCAGAAATTGCAGCACCACCTAGGAATACCAGATCCCGAACACCTGTTGGACCATCCACTGGTTTAACGATAGATCGTACACGAGACAACCCATCACGAACTTCTTCTAATCCGTTTGATATGCTGGATAACCCACCACCTATCGCTCCACCTCAATCATCTCAGTCTACTGGAGGCTTGCCGTCGCCTCAAATGATGGGCAATAATCCATACCAGCAAGCTCAGAGCTCAAATCCGTTCGGCCTTGCTCCATCCCAGTCACAATATAACCTCAACCAAGCTTTTCAAAACATGTCTGTGCAACCTTCACAGCCACTTTTCCCAAATCACACTGGTGGAGCTCCTAATACGCAACCGCTTACGCACCAAGAATTATACCAGCAATCCATGACACCCCCTGTGCCTTCCGTACCTCAGCAATACTACACATCTGTGATCTATGAGAATCCTGGGCAACAATCTCAACAAGCTCAGCAGATCCAACAGCCACAGCTCCAGCAGAACAGCTATAATCCATTCATGCAGCAACAGCAACCTCAAGCATTACCGTTGAGCACCAACTCCGCAAGCAATCCCTACCAACAGCAACCGGCGAGTACCTCAAGCATGTATCAAAGCCCCATGGAGCAATCACCTGCTCAACAGTATGGAGCTGCCTTTTTCAGTAATGGGACCATGCAACAACCTCAACAAACTCAACAGCTTCAACAGCAACAGCAGCAGATGAACCCTTTCCTCAATCAGAACTTGCCGCAACAGATGAATTCATACATGAATCAACAGGCCCAGCAAGCTCCTCAGCAGCAACAATTCGATCATCAGCAGCAGTTTCAGCAGCAAAGGCAACAAACATATCCTCAAATATCTCAACAGACTTTGAGAGCTGACAAGAAGAGTATCATGGATCTTTACAATTACCCTCAAATGGCACCGGTCACTCCCCAGCCAATCCAACAACAGCAGCAAGCCCAAGCACAGATGCAGCCAAATGCTCAAGTTTCAACCAACGAGTCTCAGCGTAACTTTTCGAGTCCCTTACCAACACAGATAGCCGGAAACAATAATCCGTTTGCAAATAGTGTAGGGCCTCCATCTCAGAGCGCCGGTGTAGATACATTAGGTCAAATGGGTCAGTTCGTACCTCAGTCGAATGCTAGCCGTCATGTGAGCCAAGAAAGTGTTGATGCTGGTGGATGGTCAAATGGCCGACACAGCCCGAACGCATGGTATGTATTGCCTCAGCCCTGAATCCGCTCGACATGAGAATCATAGTTTAATCTAGTTGTGCAAGACTGTCAGAATCTACATACTAACATTGCAATCAGGGGATCAATTAGTGCCAGATCTGCGAGGTAGCTTCACAGGGTTCCTCAAGAAGCAGCTGCATGAGTATTGTGAACTCGATCTTCAGTTTACGAGTAGAAGAAACGCGACTCCGTTTCAAAGTTCGGTAGATGACTACCGTCAAATCAGAAGTGCTTGTCAGCTTCGCTTAGCAGCTGATCACCGTCAAATCTCTCGACGCATGTAGGATAGAGCTTGGCTGATACTATATGAGAACGTCGGAATTGGATCATACCAACAAATACTCGCCATCTTGTTGTGAACCAGTCATCGTTATCATAAGGTCAGATGTGTGTGTAGTGTACCACAATAAAAGATACATGACAGCAATCTGGACTGGCACTAACCATGAGACTCCACAACTGTGCACAGTGAAGAGAATTGTACATGGTATTTTAAAATTAATGTTGCAAATGTCTTGTCATATCATTACCCTCCTCAACCCTTCCGTACCACCCAATACTCTCCTCCCAGTAACAGCACACCTCCCCCTCC
>JACBAH010007073.1:0-20002 GCA_014282315.1 Neospermospora avenae | reverse complement strand
ATCGGAAGTATAGAATATATAATATACCGTAGAAGGTCTATTTAGAGGTATATCCTTAGTAGCGAGTCAGGTAGAGATAAGTACTCTACCGTAAGGCCACCGTATACTTCCAAGTAGTAGTATATAGTATTCGCCTCTTACTTATAGAAGTCGAGGTACGCAGAAATATAACGAGTAAACTAGAGATATAGCTTTACTCTCTTCTATTGTTATACCTTACGATCACGAGACCGTACCATGGAATTTACCTTAGGGATAGATTCCAACGATTATACTCTAGGGAACTTTACTCTCTAGCCTTAGTAGGTATATATCGACCTAAATTACGAGTTAGTAAGTATTAAAAAATAGTTCGAAGGGTAGATAGATCAAATACCTAGTATCTCTACTATACCTAGAGTAATTCTAATCGTTACGCGTTAAGTTATTATAGTTTAAATAGAGAGGTAAGTCCCTAAACTACGCTCTAGAGCGATTTTACGACTATTTTACCTTAGACGCTTCGTAGCTCGACTATTTACTCTATATAGACTACCCTAGGCGCCTTACCCTTTCGGGCCTTAGGCCCGCGCTACTAAGTAAGTTGAAGTAAGTTAACTACTAGAATTAGCCTATATACTAAAAGAGCGGAGAAGCTACTGAGCACCCTGAGATAATAGATTAGTCGTTTGGATTAGATCAGTCGGGCACGTGCTACATAGCCGAAGTTATCCCGGACTGCAACAATAATATGAGGAGACACCAAAAACATCGCGATTCCATTTTACCTACGAAGCCGCGCCTATCTGAAGTAATGCGGGTCGTATATAGTAGCATGAAACCCTTTTAGGAGGTAACATTTCTTCGGTAAATGGAAGGAAGTCGGATTGGCTTGCATCAAAGGCAGTACTACCACTACCTGTCTCCTCCTTCTCCTGATAGGTTGAGAGAGGCTTTTTCGGCGAATCACAGCGAGGTTTGACAGGATATTGCAAGATGGAATGGAAGATTGATGAGATAGTGAGGAGGTGAGGATTGGGGCTTAGGTGGAGGATGAGAGGCAGGAAGGGAAGGAGATTTTACGGAAAATTCGTTGTGGTGCAGATCGAATTAGCTCGCGGGACTTTGGACTGTGAACGATTTCGCCGATTTGGCAAATTTTGGATAGCCAAAGCACGAGGGCACTTCTAAGGGATCAAGATAAAGTTCTTCTTGGGTGTAGTTTATGAGATAAACCTGCAACAAATAGTGAATTGATTATAATGCCTAATACGATGTTCATACTGCATGGCACAATTGTCTCGATATCTGTTGCCAATGTTATGACATACCCTTGAGACCTGTTCATAGTGACCATCCACTACCCGTGCACTCGGGAGGAGCTTACCTTGTAAGTAGCCCCAAGCCTGGTATGAACTACCCGAATCCGGAATCATCGGATCATGTCTATTCATAAAGATATCAAGTGGCTTGACCGATCCCTAGGAACGGTTGAGGGCGAATTTTTGAAAGCAAAGCGCTAGAGTATAAGCCGTCTCACGCCTAGCGTCTAGCTCGCTTGTCGGTTAACATAAAAGATCTAGACATCCATCCAGTCAGCTCAGATGACGGTAAGCCTGTTGAGTAAAGGTTAATATTCTTTTGTTGCATGTCGCATTTGAGGGGATTCAAATGAGTGATTTGAACTAGTGTAGGTAGCTGGTATCCTAAGGAGACCTCCTTTCAGCGCACCCTTATGAGATTACGCTCTGAGCCTCTGATCAAAAACTTACCAGAAGATGTTTGTATATTCGCAAAAAAACAAGTAATAATTTGGGAAGCCTTCAATCAAAGCCCTCTCATGAATGAGGAGTATTAAGATGATTTCGTAGTGGCAGTTTTTCGGTGTAGAGATAATTATGTCCACCAAAGCTGGCTAGGAGGACCCAACATGTTCGCTCAGGAGGGACTGTCCTCGTAAATCAGCCGCCTCTGTGACACAGCCTGATGTGCTCTGCTCGTATATCCCTGTGTTCATATATGTAAAAGGGTTTCCTCGTCAGAATCAATTGTAGGTGATTCTTTCAGATAATTACTCGAAGTGTTGAGCCTGCGGACTGCCACGTGATATGGGTAGATTTGAGTAAAGAAGACGACCATTTAGCCTTGCGACACTGAGAGTCAACAAAGCGGTAGCCGACATTTTTAATATGCTTATAGAACTTGAAACAGATCTGATGACTTATTGTGTAACAAACAGCAGATTGTACACGCAAAGTGTTGTGATAAATCACTGAATTTATTTCGCAAAAAAATAAAGCTTGGTCCAGCAATATCTGATTATTTCACAGAGAATTCAATGCCATCGTAAACTTATTCTAGCTCCAGAGCCCTCCTGATCTGCCTGTAGGCCACCAGGCTTCGGTCCTTTACCTCCGTTCCGGTAGCTGAAAACATGAAGCTATTTGGAGATATCGCGCTAGTGAAGTGAAGCGAAACTCTAAACTGACTCTAGATGCTGCCTTACTTTTAGCTGAAGTATCGTATAAGGAGGAAGGTATAAACACCTTGCTGGATCATTGGGGCGTCAAATTTGATGTAAATCATCATCACATGATACAATATACCATGAGTGTCATAGACTCTTTCAATTCTTTACTCTTGGCACATGCTTAATCGAAGTCCCTTACCATGGGCAGATGCTCATCTTGAAACCGCATGAGCCAAGTGCACTATAGTCCGCTCCGCACTCCTCAAGTATGCCGAGGAAGCTAATTTGACCAAGATACAGCCCAAGAAGAACAAGGAATGTGCCAATGCTGGCGATGTTTCTTGGGACAGAGCAGTAGAAACAAGGTTTGATAAGATGTCAAGAGCGTGGGATTGAGCTTGTTATGTGGTGCACTGTGCTTGACCTCCTCGAGTGGCGAGAGGAGTTGTAGTGATCTAAGTTTCACGGGATTGATATTCAAAGACCCATAGGTGGACTGACAATTGTCCAGTTCTAGAACAATCGACTTATTTACATATTGTTATCAGTGGTGCATGGAAATCCCTCTGTTCTCAACTCGTTGCAGTAACAGCTTGAGATCAATCAGGGCTATACACGCTCATTGTCCTTAAGGAGCACGATATCTCGAAGACTCGGTGATGGAACCTAGCCGTCGTTTCTGAGCCAGGTAAATATCGAAAAATTGTCTTGGATAGTTGGATCTCATTTCAATTTGAGAACAGTCGAGAAAGCTTTTGATGATTGTATGATCAAAAGTGACTTATATCAACAGAGCTGTCAGAGTATGTCAGCAAGCACAGGTCTGTATCCCATGAAATGATTCACATGGATCCTACTGCCAAATGGTCACGGGATGCTCGTGAGTCATGAGATATGTTAGACCACTCTGAATTGCTATATGACGGTGACCTCGACATTAGTATTGAACGGTGTGGTTCTAACAGTCTTTTCTATGGGGGAACGTCACTAAGATCGTGACGAACGACAAATTGTAGGTCAACTATACTGTCAACACATCTCCCACGATTGTTTCCCACTGGAGGAAAGTCCATTGACATGCAGTCAAGTGTTGGGCATTTCAGAAGGCGAAATTCAAGATACTCAGCCCAACTCCAAGCTTCGGTATTGAACAGTTGCGTTGCCCAGAATCGTCATCAGATCATAATGGCGACATTGGCGACAGAATTAGTGAGCACCGAGCGGGCGCGGCGGGGTGCCAATTCCTTGGTATTACCCCAAGATAGTGCCCAGCATCACATGATAACTCCATATTTTCCAGCATTGTAAGTTTAGACCAATGATAGAACATGAAGCGGGAGACTTTGCCGCCTTCGCCTCTCCGCTCTTGGCATTGATAGGAGCCCTCCCTGAGCTTGGAAAAACGAGACTGGGCAACTTCCGACGGAGTGAAGACCTTTTCAAAGTGTTTCAATACTTATGAGACTTGTCAGTACTAGTCCGCGGAAGCTCTTGTATCTGAAAATCAGAGACGACATGTAATGGAAGATACAGAAACCAAGGAGTATTCTAAAGTCATATGAATACTTGATGCCTTGATTAAGTATCACTAAAGGGCACAAGTTATCTTCGGCGGAGACGAACTTTACTTGGCTCAACTCAAGACTTTCCTCTACTTCGCCACGACTTTCCGCCCAATAACAGAGGGCTAAGAAACCGTTTGGAAGCCACCAAGGCTTAGCGCTGCGGTGAACACCAGCTAACCCACCACTTAATGGCAGTTAAACATCATACGAGCAGCCGACACTTGGCTTTACCTGTGGATGTGGGTAGCCATAGTTAACTCATCATGGTCCAGAGCCGTCATTGCCGGCCAGATCAATTCCATATATTGGCGGGGTATTCCATCTTTTCGTCATTTTCTCCAAGACAAAGAGCTGGAAATATCTCAAACTTTTTATGTGAATAATTCTTACGCATTCCCTTCTCTATTCCCTCGACTAGGAATAGTACATAGATTATATCCTGACCAGAAGTTGTTGCGAGAGCAATACAACAGCCATTTTCCACGATGGCACCCAAGAAGTCAGCCCATGTGCAAACGGATCGCCATCCGTTTTTGCTCACAATCGAGGAGACTGCCAGGCAACTAAATACCAACATCGAATCTGGATTGACCGCTAAGCAGGTAGCTGAAATCCAAAAGAATCACCCTCCCAATGAACTTGATACGGGAGGAGGAACGAGATGGTATAAAATACTAGGAAAGCAGATCTCCAATGCTATGATACTGGTAAGTTTGACAATCATAAATCGTTCTAGGATAGCCGCTGATTCTGTCATTCAGGTCCTCATTTTTGCGATGGGTCTCAGCTATGGAGTTGGAGACTACATTGAAGGTGGAGTTCTCACGGCCGTCATTGTCCTCAATGTTGGCATTGGCTTTTTCCAGGAATGGAAAGCTGAGAAGAAAATGGACTCTCTCAAAGCCCTCTCCTCGCCTAGTGCTTCTGTGCTTCGGGACCACAAGGTTGTAGTGATTTCAAGGTACGTTTACTAAAGTCATACGACTTACTCGAAACTGACTTTTTCTAAGCGGCGAGGTTGTACCTGGAGACGTTGTGATTGTGAAGACGGGTGAAATTATTCCAGCTGATCTACGGATGTTCGAATGCATGAATTTCAATTGCGATGAGAAGTCCCTCACCGGCGAAGCAGAACCTGTCGAGAAGCGAATCGAAGCCGACATTGTCATACCGGGGACGGATACAGTGGCTACCTCCGAAGAGGATGTCCCTGTCGGCGATCGATTGAACGTTGCATACTCCACTACACCTGTCACCAAGGGTAGAGGACGAGGGATCGTATACGCGACTGGGATGCAAACCGAAGTAGGTAAGATTGCTGCTTCGAGCACGAAGAAAACACGAAAGGACGGACGTTCGATGAACTACAAGAAACATGGCAAGGCCGCACCTGTCAAGGGTCTAGCTTTGAGAATTCACGATGGAGTTGGAAAGTTCTTAGGTCTTACTGAAGGAACGCCTCTGCAGCGAAAACTCTCGAAATTGGCCTATATTCTCTTCGGATGTGCAATCCTCCTCGCAATCGTCGTCTTTGCAGTCAACAAGTTCAATGTCACAGATGAGGTGGCGATTTATGCTATCTCGACAGGTATCGCCATCATCCCGGAGTCTTTGATTGCGGTCTTGACTATTACAATGGTTGTTGGTATGACCGTTATGCGAAAGGCAAACGTCGTAATCCGTGATCTCTCAGCTTTGGAAGCGCTGGGTGGTATCACAAACATCTGCTCTGACAAAACCGGCACACTTACACAAGGTGCCATGATTGTGAAGAAAGTTTGGCTACCCAAGATTGGAGTCTACACCGTCAACAACTCGATGGACCCCAATGACCCAACTCAAGGCGAGGTCGTTATTGGATCCGACACCATTCCACGCCAACCGAGCACCCCAGACGCGAACCAGGACCTTGACCACCAACGAAGTGCAGCAGCTCTTAAATTTGATGTCCCTGCAGAAAAACTCGCCAAAGACCAGCAGAAAACAGAGAAGGTGCCTGGTGAAGAGCCAGCAACTATGAATGCAGATCTCGAGGCTTTTCTACGACCAATCTCCCTGTGCAACCTCGCTACCGTCAAACAAGAGCAATCTGAGGGTGACAGTGCTATGAATTGGCGTACTACTGGCGAGCCCACTGAAATCGCTCTGCAGGTATTCGCTCACCGATTCGACTTTGGCAAGAGGAGCCTTGAAGGTAAAGGCTGGAAGCAAATCGCCGAATACCCTTTCGACAGTACCATCAAGCGAATGTCGGTTGTTTACAAAACACCCGATGATAGTGAATGGGTCGTTTACACCAAAGGAGCCGTCGAACGAGTTGTCGATCTTTGCACCTCGATCGGTACGGGAGACAGAAATGAGCCGATGAACGATACCAGGAAGGATTCTGTTCTTGCTCAAATGGATCATTTCGCCAGACAAGGTCAGCGTGTTCTAGCAGTAGCTTCAAAACGTTGGCCTGGCGAGTTCAAGGTTGAGAAGAAAGATGGCAAGCACGGATCAAACGTCGATGAACTGAGACCGCAAGTTGAACAGGATCTTACTCTCATCGGACTTGTTGGAATCTACGATCCTCCTCGCGATGAGACTAGGGATGCGGTCCGGGAGTGCTCGGAGGCCGGCATCAAAGTCCACATGCTTACTGTGAGTTTACCTCCGACATCTGTTATATATAATGTACTGATCGAAACACAGGGGGATCATCCCGCAACCGCTGAGGCTATCGCCAAGGAGATCGGAATTATTCCTCGAAACGTTAACGTTCTACCCAAAGATGTGGCCGCGTCCATTGTATTCAAAGCAACCGAATTCGACAAGTTGACAAATGAGCAGATCGATGCTCTTCCAGAACTACCTCTTGTCATCGCTCGTTGCGCTCCAGACACTAAAACGCGCATGATTGAAGCCCTACGTCGTCGTGGTATGTACATGGCCATGACAGGAGACGGAGTCAACGATGCTCCATCTCTTTCGTCAGCAGATGTCGGAATTGCGATGGGCCTTGCCGGCTCAGATGTAGCCAAAAGCGCCGCGAAGATCGTCCTAACAGACGACAAGTTCAACAGCATTGTGTCCGCTATTCGAGAAGGCCGCCGCATGTTCGACAATATCCAGAAGTTTGTTCTCCATCTGTTGACATCCAATGTAGGCGAAGTGATCCTCTTGATCGCTGGTCTCGGATTCCAAGATTCCTCCGGCCAATCTGTGTTCCCACTTTCACCACTTCAAATTCTTTGGGTGAATATGCTTACTTCGTCGTTCCCTGCCTTTGGTCTCGGACGTGAAAAGCCTAGCTCAGAGATCATGCAAAGACCTCCTCACAGGATGAAGTGGGGAGTATTCACGCCCCAAGTTATGGTCGATATGGTCGTCTACGGAATCATTATGGGGACCTGTACGATCCTCACATTTGTAATCATCATCTATGGCGCCTATGGTGGAATGCTTGGTCACGAATGTAACGCCCGATACAACAACGAGCCCGAGACATCGTGCGAGCCAGTCTTCCGCGCACGGGCGGCGGTCTTCGCAGAACTTACCTGGTTGATTCTCATCTCAGCTTGGGAATTCAAGTCTCTCCGTCGCAGCATGTTCCGTCTTGATCCTACTTCCAACAGCCGCTTCCCATTCTTCAGAGACGTCTACGAGAACAAGTTCCTCTTCTGGTCTGTCATGATCGGTGCCGGGTCCGTATTCCCCGCTGTCTACATCCCGTATCTCAATACTCGTGTCTTCAAGCACACTGGCATTTCCTGGGAATGGGCCCTCTCGTTTGGCGCGATCTTTGTCTTCGTGCTGGGTATTGAGGGATGGAAAGCTATCAAGCGTAGCTTTCGTCTCTTTGAGGCAGGTAGCGACGATGATATGGAACATCGTCGTACGCACAAGATGGGACCCAGACAGGGTTTTTACACTATGGCGAAGAGTCAGGCGAGCAGTATCCGTGGCATTGGTCGACGTTTGACGAACAGGAGTGGAGATAGTATGAGTATGAATGAGAAAGCGCCTCCAAGGGAGATTCAGCAGGGGTCTCAGCCGCCTCTCCAGCCGGTTGGAGATGAGCGTGTTTGAACAAGAATGGTCGTCGGTGTTTGAGTTGTAATGATTCCCCAAGTTAGCGTTTTCTCCTTGGCAATACTACTTACGCTTTCAAAGTAGTAGATAACTAGGTAGAGGATCAGGACGTATGTAATAAAGTGATTCTCATGAAAAACGAATTCTAAATTTGATCGCTGATTGATTTTGAATCCCCATCTTGCATCCTGTGGATGTGTCCTTGTGATCTTTCATTTCAGAAGCCTGAAATGCAACGGCCGTAAAATCGAGTGGCTTCGGAAGATAGGGAATTCCGGAGATGATGAAGGGAGATCGACGAAGAATCCGGCTCCAATCCAACGAAAACGCCATCATTTGAAATCCTCTTGGACATAGTAATTGAGGAAACTCAACACTGGGAATGTCAGGAAGAGGGGCGTTCTAAGATATTCAGCTACAACACTACTGACGCCTGAACTATCCAGCACACCTAGGGACATTTAACCCGTTCCGCCCCCACAGCCGCAGTCAGTGTGGTCTCAGCCCTGATACAGGGGACCAATCACCAACCAGGCTGCCAGGAATAGCATCCAGCCGCTCTGCAGCACAGAAAGTGAGGCTGAAGCTGAGATGGAACCGCTCGTCGACCTCATCAGGCTCGGCCATCTGGTCCATACTTCTCCAACTTCATGACACTCTCTGTTCGCCTCAGTTTATGTGCCCGAGCGATAGATTATATCCTTCGTATTAAAGAGTTAGCGAAAAGATGATTCTCGAGCGCAAAATTCAGGGCGGAAAGGCCTCGCCTTACAAGGCGCGATATCTATTCCATGGTTTGCGCTCGGCGCAATTGCTGTCTTCTCTGGTAGTCAGCGGGATCATGGCATATTTCATGCACTACCTGAGTATGTTCCTGTTCGTCCTAGCATACATGGTAGGAGTAGCATTGCTAACTAAATATCAAACTACAGAAGCCGAGCATATCGCAATTCCTTGGACCTTTATTCTAGTACGTATTCCTTCCAGCCTTGTCTGAGAACACCCGGCATAATCTTCTGTCTCGCGATGAAAAGAAACTGACCAGTGTGTTTATAGCTCCTAACCGTCTCTATTGCTACAATAATCGGACTCTCTATCACGATTGTCTTCTATAACTTCTACTACCTCTCTCCACGGTATAACTGGCTGCTCAATGGAGGGGTATCAGTATTCTGGGCTGTGGGATTGGGGCTCTTGAGTTGGTCGATGAGTACTTCGAATGTCTTGGGCAAGACTTGCTCGAGGCAAGTTTGGGATGGCGATGCAGCCGCTGGAGTGTGCAGAGACTATAAAGCTTTATGGGCAATGACATTGATCGGAACGTAAGTCATACTTTTTGACAGATTCCAAGGCTGGATTTGGATAGTTTAAAACAGAGAGACGAGATGCTGACTGCTGAAACGTCAGAGTATCTTCGTTCGCGGCACTAGCTCTCGATGTCAAAACCGAAAAGAAGACAGTCAAACAAGGCAAATATTCTTTACCGGAAGACGATAAGGCTGCACAGAGATCAAATGAGTCGAGGAGCATGCGGGGGAGCAGCGCGGGGTATGAGGAACCTCGAGAACAGAGAATCACTCCAGAATTCGGAGGCTTTGAGCAGGAGTCAGATATTGGATACCATAATCGGTATGGTATCAGGGGAGAAAGCCACGAACCCTTGGCACGAGATCTTTAGTTGAAATTCGACTGCCACTTTTGCTGGGTAAGAGTTATTATGTATGGGCATTGGGAGCCAGTGAAGGAGTCGCCAGGATTTGGAAATGGGAATGGGAATAGGCTTAGTATAGGCTGAGGAGTTCAGGTAGTGCTTCAAAGTGGAATATCGGAAGGAACAGCTTATGAAGCAGGTTATGCTTTCCCTTACCTTGTGTAAAGGCCAATCTACTTGGCTGTTCATACTACATGCACGGATCCTCTGTACACGCAGATCACATGAAATTGTGAAAAACGACGATCACCCAAGAAGAATATTAGAATACTGACGATCAAAATGAACTAGCAGACTCGCTCGTTTTACAACCAACCGGCTGGGACGAGGGAAGTATAAGCACAGTATACTCCAGGAGTAACTCGAGGTGTCCATCTCAAGGCTCGCCACAAATATCCTTATCAAACTCTCGACTCAATGTCGTCAGAGGATCTCCAATGCCTCAATTTACATGCTCGTCCTTGTTAAACCTTATGTTGCCATGTAAGCTACATCACCTCTCGAAAATGCGCAATACTACAGTATCCCCAGAGCCATACTGGGGCCGGGAGCCCGATCCATAAAGTCCCCCAATATTGCGGATACGCAATGTTTCGAAACAACCCCATTAAATGCGGACACGGGAATTCAAACCCCGGAAGATGTGGTGGATAAGTACTCCCGGGGCGGAACGATCTTTTGTGGCTTGACATCCAACGGCCAGGAGTGCCGGAAGTGTTCGAATCGCGGTGTCTCATCTCTGAGTGTAAAAATAGCAATTCCAAGCAGTAATGTCTTGAAGATGGCTAGAATAGGAAGGAAGCACTCGACAAGTCAGGGATAGGAGCCTACTGCCGATTGCGACTTCAATCTTTCGGGGCACAGAGCCAGCATGTCGGAGAGGAACGATCTGCAGCCAGGTGCCATTAAGAGGTGGGGGGGTATGGAAAGGTCATCTTGGCTGCTTGATTTCGGTCTCGACTTCGATACACATGGCTATGCCTCCGAGGTCGGACCGATGTTGCAAAGTGCTAGGATGTGGAAGTGGTCTGGAACGTTTCTCGAAGGAATTCTGTGCACTCCTGCGGTGGGACAGCATCGTAAACAAGTTTTCAGTTCGCACGTTTCTCTCGAATTTGCAGCCCCGCAGGAGAGACATGATATCGACCTGTATATAGTCACATGGTTACCGTCCTATAAGTGAATCTGATATGCCTTTGCAGGGCTCGCCAAGTGGACGCAGATGCGCGACTACCGACATCAAAATATGTTCCCCACGATTGAAGAAATGTGAATAAAAGCCGACTTAAGGTGCTGCACATTTTTGGAATTTACCTTAATCAAAGGAAAAGTTATGAACGTGAGCCGACTTTGGTGTGCCATCCGTTATAGATACTGCCTATTTCAGTAACTTGACATGATGTCAAAGACTTTGAGGTACGGATGTTCAGGGGTATAGCCTTTGTTGTACAGTACCGACACTAGCTGATTAGCTGATTAGAACGGCACGACCCGAGATACTCGTTTTTCCACATTTGTTCGAAAGGGTAATCATGAGGTTACAACGTAAGGTGGTATTGGAAGAACCTATCTGTGTCTGAATACCTTTTCTCACTTGCTACTATAACTTTTGATAAATTTATTGCCAATAGGAACATTCTCCTACCTTCCTCCATTGCTTGTATCATTTGACGAATGGATCCGCCTCGTCATCAGTCATCCCGCATAACCATTGTCAAGGAGATCCAAAGATACAAATCTGGAGCTGCCGTTTATGTGTGCCGGAGATTTCTGTCAAGATAACAAGGTGTTTTAGCTCAATGCACAACAGGATATAATTAGCCACTACATGGACATATGCCTGGATCTGGAGTAGGCAATCTGCGATTCGATTGGAGCGCATACTCCGGGCTTTGTAGAAAATTGAAGAGAGGAGAGCAGAGGGAATCATTTCCAGGAATCCCAGGGAAGGGTGACTTCTTCACAGGCAGCACCACGGTTGGTAAAATGGCTCTGATCCACCCATGCAAACAGAGTTTCAACCAACATCGTCATATCGACGCTCATATGGGAATGTGGCTCGAGACATCGAATTTGTGAAGATCGATTTGCCTACAATGCCATTTATTAGCCTTCTATGCAGACCGCCACACCAATAGAACCATCTAGGATAATCGGCTTTTCGCGCTTGAATATTGTTGAAAGCACCAGTGAAGGTTTGTGGAGTTTGTGGAGTTGCTGTTGATGATCTTGATGTGCAAGCGCCGGGAATCCTGACCCAGCTTTTGTTAGCCGAGAAATATCGCTTAGCCGAAACTCCTCGGCCAAGCTGGCCGTCTGGAGACTTTCTATATACCCCTTTTTCATTTGATTATGGAAGTAAGATCATTTCTTCTTTGAGGCGAAGTCGGATTCGAGGTTCAGCATTTCGTCAGACCCACTACCATGGCACTGGGGACGTCTTGGTCGGCGATCGGAATGCGTGTCGCTCTGGTCAGCATCCAAAGCTCGGAGCCCGGAAAGGCTAAAGCTGCTCTTGGACCTTCCTAAGGATGACATGGTGTCAATCGGCGGAGAGCGGACTATCTAATGTAGCGAATGGCACTGCTATATGGGATTACATCCGACGCCTTGCGCAGGTTAAAAGTCCGTTATGCCGCCTCTAGTCGACGAATCCTTGAGAAATGGTCCGTCGCTCAGATCCCTGACGTTTTCAAATATTGCATGCAGCATGAGGGGAGAAAGAGGACCGTATCCCGCACGGGCAACCCAATTCGGTCATCCGCCGACATCTTCATGACAGGCACAACTGCTACCGTCGACCTAAATTCGACTGCCATCTTCTAGTTGCTGCATACTCGCGGCGTCGATAACATGAGACTGAACCCCTCCTTTCAATGAGCTCTGCTGCGAGCAGACCTGTGCCCAAGATGAAGGCGAAAACGACGCATAGGTACAGGATCTGTGGAACGCCTTCAAGAGGGGGATGTCTGACTTGCAAGTAAATATGCTCCTGTACGATACGGAGGGCAAATCCCTTGACTGACCTCTACCTAGGATCCGCAGAGTCAAGTGTGGAGAGGAGAAACCATTTTGTAAACGATGTACCTCGACGGGAAGAAAATGCGACGGTTATGCGTCTCCGGATTCCAACAATCCCCTCCAGCAGCAGAGGCAGGCAGCGCCGAGCAGACCTCTCGGCGATGCTGAGGACCCCGCAGAGCAACGATTATTGTACTTCTTCAGCACCTTTACTGCCCCCAGCCTGTCTGGATTCTATTCGAACGATTTCTGGAAGCGAAGGGTAGTTGAGAGTAGCAATGGAGAGCCCTCGATACGACATGCCGTAATCGCGATTGCGGCTATGCACCAGGAGTTCATTGAAAGGAGGAGACAAGACGGAATGGACAATACTGCAAACCTCCAGACATTTGCCTTTCGACAATACACGAAAGCGATCAGTAGTCTGCATCATTTGATGACGACACGCATACCGCCGTTAGATTTGACATTGACGTCCTGTATATTATTTGCATCCATTGACTGTTTGCTCGGAAACCAGTATGTCCCAGTCATATCCTCCAGTCTACAACAGCATATATCAGTGATGATCCCTCTTGTAAAACTGTGCTAATAAGTCCTTCAGTGCTTCGGCTATAATTCATTTGAAAGCGGGGTTGAGGATATTGGCGGACATAAAGTCACACAGAAATCAGCGAGGTGTGCACGCAGACGAATGGGAAAAGGCCTTTGCACCTCCACTTCTAGCACTCGGAGTACAGACAGCTACATTTATAAATCCTGCTTTACAAAAAGAGCGGACTTCACTCTGGTTAGCTTTGAAGCGGGCTGGAAATCTCCCGATACCATCTACATTCGAATCTCTTGACACGGCACGACATGCTATAGATACTATATCCGCAACTATAATGGCTGACCGTACCTCGACGGAAATAAAACCGAGCCTTTTGGAACACAAACCTCCGGATCCATTGGTGCAAGGCAGGCTTCATAACGCAGCGCTCGACGCGTGGACGCAGGCAATGGACAGGTTCACAGCAACGATCCCGATAGAAGAGCCACTCACGAGCAAGTTAAAATGTGGTGCCTCTCTGTTGGAAGTACATTCTCTGGTTGTTTCAATTGTGATTGGAAAGCCAGAAGAAGCCGAAGCGAAATTCGACCATCTCATCACCATTTGCGATCTCTTGGAGTCCGCAAGAGTTAATTCTGGCGGTGGGCTCACATTTTCCACCGACCAAAGGGTCCTCGCACCTCTCTTTTTCACAGCTCTCCGAGCTCCGCATCCATTTATAAAAAGGAGGGCACTTGAGCTTTTAGCACGCGCACCCGCAAGAGAAGGTATGTGGGATGCTGATGATGCAGCAAGGGTAGCGGATGGCTCGCATAGCGATATCCAGAACGTAGGAGGGTTTGTTTTGAACGCGATGCTGCCAGATGTGATTCCACAGAGCGAGATCAAGATCTGGAATGATATTGCATCACGTTTGAAGAGTCGCATGTCATGGCCGTTTGGAGAGACCGATCCAGGCCTAAGTCCTGCGAGCATTTCATCTATCACTTCGCCGTCACGGAACGAAGCAGCTTATACCCCGGCGTCGTCTCAGGTAGACTTCGCGTCACCTCCTGCTGGCATGTCAAATTATTAGAGTTCTAATTTCGGAAGGCAGTATGCGTACGTAGATATAGATAATGATACACGAAATGATACCACCTCATGCTTCTTCCATCAAGTATATCATGTCTCCGAAACCAGTCATGTATCCGAGACCGTATGCCGCCCCTAGGCGATACTTAGTGTCCAAATGTTGCCAATGGACCAAAATTGATACGACCTGAAGACACAGTCACTACTAGCCCAGCACAGGCAATCGGCACGCCCTTTGCAAACAATCAACAACACTAGCCCTGAAGCTCCCTCCTTCCTCGGATCAAATTTTACCCTCCAGCACGAAAGGATCTTCACGTCTTACAGATTGATGAGATCTGCTTCATAAGAGACTGGATGGACTAGAAGATAAGAAGAACAGCGTTTGATCGTAACCACGTTACCAATGGAATGTTAAAGGGTATCATAGTAGCACGTACATTCGCTTTCCAACCCAACATATGAAGTTCATTTAATGCAAGCACGAGCCTCGACGTTCGGTGGACACTTCGCGCACGGAAAGCCAGACCGGTGGAAGAAATAGACGTTGATTGATCGCAGCCTGCTGTCATTGGCTACATCTACTATGGTTTGCGCAGTGGTGATGGTTTTGTAATCTTTGCGCATCTGGGAGATTTTAAGAGAAAGATTGAGACACGTTTTAAGAGTGTTGGGGAAAAGCGGGGGGAGCTGTAATAGTGCTGCAGAGAAGCAACTTGGCCGTTCATCTGTTTATCAATATTGCGGCGACGATGGTTCTGGGACGCTCGAATACCTACAGCAACTTGTGACGGCATTGAAAGCTGATGAGATGCGAGGGGTATTCACTAAGCGAGGAGACTCTAAGGTTGGAACAAACAGTCCGTAGTCGATAGATCACAAATGTGAAGGAAAATCAGTGACATGGCTTGCTTGGTCACTTCTCATGTTGACTTCCATTTTACTCCTCCCGATTCTTCTTAGCTGGTTGCCTACTCATGAAAGCAATTTACATGATCGCTACAGACTTGCGCTCACGATCTCGGACCTGGGGTTGACGGCTATGAGCCAGATGCTTATCTTGTTGTTCACGACTCTTGCGATGGTCGGTTCTTCTATACTCTTGGTCATCATGATGGTATCTACGAGGCAGCAATGGCACAGAAATTTTGATGGTCCGACAAGTTCTAATTGGAAGCGGGTATACTGTGATGTGAGCCTAGCTACGAGATTGAAAGCAGAACACGGGACATACAGGAGATTCTACTCGAGCGCGACTCTCGCCTTTCTGACACCTGATTCCCTTCCAAGCGACTTCATTGCCTTCGCTATTTCCAACAGGTCTCAATTCCTCCATAGCTTGCTATACCTCTTATTGACTTATAATCTCAGTCTTATAAGTATGGAATATGAGTAGGGAGATTGGGAGATGAAGCGCAAAAGACCTCGTTGCAACATCGTCAGCGGATGACCGTTCGAGCATAATTATTTCCTGCAATTGCCGTGGAAGGCTCTAGCTCCTTTCATGGTGTTAACTAGTCTGATGCATGCATGTAATTTTTCCGCGCTCAAAGTATCAGGATCTTTCTTATGTCTTGTTGTCCTGATATCATCTTGAGAAATTGAAAATGTAACGTGCGAACTTTCTGAAGACGTTGCTTGGGCCGGCTATCTCGACTGTTGGGACGATTTCTACGGGTCCTGTACGTGGGGTTAAGTATTCGATATACTTTGTATGTCGCAAGCTCTGTACCCAATATGGCCGTCTAGATTTCATTTTTGCTAACTCGGCGGATCTGTTTGTAGGTGAGATAAGCGGTATATCAGATTTTCATGTCAACATTTGACATCTCAACTATGATCGTGATTTGCTGGTGGGGTTCCACACACACCAGAGAAAGGTTTACTAGATTTAGGCTAGATACACTAACAGGATTGGTCAATCACTTACTGTCATACAGGTTTGGCTCGATACGCTTACGTGTATGGAGATCGGATCTTTTTTATTTAACGCGAGGAGCATTCTTGGGCTAATCGTAAGGATATCATGTCTCTTCATTCTTGACAGCGAGTAGCTAATGCCTAGCAACCATCGAAATGGGGTGAAAATTACCGCCACGCAGGCTTCCCTAGTAATGAGCCGGAGAAGATAGTCCCTGCTGAATTTTACTGCGGCAGAGACTGCCAAGATGTGAGACGCAAACACACTTCATTTGACTGGAGAAAGACGGTCATAACCCACGAGCTCGCTGTCACTGTCGAGACGAATCTAATACTTGACCAGCAAGAGGGGACCTCAAATACCCAAGTAGACAGGCAAACTAGGGCCCAATTGACATCAATGTCGCGAGAACTTTATTCGATATCGGCGGGATAATAATTGAAAGTCCTGTAAGTATTTGATGACTTTAATTTCGTGACGCCTTGCTTGAAAGAGATGGTCTACGAGGTTCCAAAATTGGTTCGCCGAAGAATAAATTGTACAGTCTCGTATTGATAATCGTACTGAACATATACTTCTCCCAGAGTTGCTTCAGGAACAGGAACAACCTCGCCCTACCATCTTCCTTGGCTTCTATACGCCTGTTTGCTATAGGCGCCGTTAACTTACTGGCTCACCACTTGCCGAATTCCTTTTAGACGCCGCATGCAGCATCTATTGCTCAAGAACTGTCTCCAAAGAACTCCAATATCAATATAGCAACACAAAGCTTGGCATATACAAGGATTTGTTTCTTTTTCTATAGGGACACATTTGTTGGTCTGCAGGAGTGTAAGCGAGGGCTGATCTTGATACTTCGAGAACTCTTAAAGAAAATAACTTTTGACGCAAATGGCACTACCTTCGACCTCGGCGATTCTTCATCAAGATGCAGAGAGTTGCCTTTTCCCTGATCGCTGATTCACATCGTTCAGTTGACTGAAAAGCCGACGTTCCCATCAATCCTGTCCCCGTTCCAAACGAGAATAGCGTAAAATAAACGCTCGGCCAACCCCTACTGATCCATCTCAAGCACAATTTTGTGCTTTGCCAGCTTTCATTATAACTGAAAGATACATATGAAATCACTCATCTACGTAAGTTGTTGATAGCTTCGCCTTGATTCACAACATATCGAAGGGCCTTGGTGGGAAGACCTGCACTCGGTGCAAGTAGAAAGTGCCTCTGAACTATGGCGCAACGTCGTACAATGATATCCAACAAGGAAATACCGTTGAGCACGATATGCTTTGATTCTCCTAACTACTTCCAAGCCTAAGTCTCTATCTTCCAAGTTCAAGTCAATTTCATATGCACGTGACAAATATGCAATCCTTGATTTCGGTTTGTACGAAGCCAATCTTTCAAACCTCACCTTGCTCATATCCTAACCAAGAGTACACACTAACTCGCAAACCAAAATGCTTATTACAAAAATTGGGCATCATGAATATCTATCACTATACACTGTAGGCAGATGAGGTAAGCATATTTAATAGAGTTCTTACCAACAGCCACATGTGGCGAGTAACCCTCGATCCATCCTCACACCACCTCCCCTGCCGCAAGACAGCGATTCCTATCTGTATTCAGGCACAGGTTGATTTCCCATCAATGCGAATCCCAAGATAAGCATATCTAACCAAGCAGGGATCCAAAAAACTATAGAATAAGGATGCAACACTCCGCCCTAAGAGGCTCGGCTAAGCAGCTCAGCCCCTGAACGGAGCCAGCGCGGCAAAGCGACAACGATGCATACCATCCAGATCAATCCTACCCGCCGGACTGGTCAGGCTTTAAATCGGTCCCAATTTGCCTCGTTTCAGACACATTCAAAGTCGCCAATAAGAGCTACGAGGGACCTGAAAGATATCGTCCCTACCAAGCGCACGCATATTGCACGCGATTTGGGATTCGTTCATCCCTTCTGTTGCACGTTATTTGCGTTTGCTTCGTTGTATCTCCTTGCTCCTGCATTTCTTTACATGTTTCGTTTCGTGCGGACTTGCTTTTTGGGTTCCATACACCACATTGCTCACTCCCCCTTCCTTCCTCACTTGCGGACGAGTGAGGTACGAAATATAGGAGCTTCGCTCGCTTCCTCAAAGTAGGTAGTAACTTTCGCATTATTACGCAAGTAATTATTCATAGGTATGCGATTTTGTATTTGAGTAACACTATCTAGGAATCAAGATATGTTCTCACTGCATCGCATGAATGCCATGCATCCCATGCAAAATGCAAATACCACCCCATCCATGCCACGACAGAGGCTTAGTTGTCAAGCAGTCAAACCACCAACTGCCATCCCATCTACACCAGGTAAATCACATCCATCAATGTGGTCTACGGCCTGACAGTACACAAGGCGGCGTGATGATTCACACGTGGCGTGCTGCCGCTTTCCCTTGACGTTGGGCGTTTGGGTCTTTTTTATCCGTGCTCGCTTCCTTGACCCTTCCCCCTGAGATGCGAATTAGCCGAACGTGGGCGAATGGGATTTATATAGATGATTCTTGTTTCGCGTTTCAGAAGTCCACCCCCTTTTCTCCTTAACGAAGAGACATACTTTAGTATTTGTAACTCCTTCTTCCCTCTAATTTCCTTGTCTTTGCGTTTTGAAGTAAAGATCTTTTTTTTCGACCACCACGCTCCTTTATCGATTTGTTCATTTGCTTGCTGTCTTTTCTGTAATCCTCGCTTGGGCTTCCTCGCTTGCACTATTTACTACCTTACCCACCAGTGTATCTACCTCATTCCGACACAACATAATACCCCAGGGTCAACGTCTCATCATGCTATACCTTCCATCCCTCCTAGCACTCGCTACACTCCTCACCCGCACCATCGCCATTCCACCCGAACCCATCACCGGTTTCCACGTGACCTGGGCCGACGCATTCAACACCACAACCAGCGACGTGGACCTCACAAAATGGCGGCGATGGACCGGACAAGCCCCCAACAACGAGCAACAAACCTATCTCCTTACAGGCCCCAACTGTCAAATAAGCGCCTCCAACACTCTCCTCATGACACCGACGCGCTCCCCATCCGGCGTCTGGGAATCCTGCCGAATCGAATCGGTGCCCGCGTTCGGCGCGCGACCCGGCTCGCAACTCATCGTCCAAGCACGCCTAAAACTAGGCGATAGCGGCAACGACATGGGCGCCGGCCGGAAACTGCAAGGCATCTGGCCTGCGTTCTGGGCTTTAGGCGCTTCTGTGCGAGACGGTACGAATTGGCCCGAGTGCGGCGAGATCGACACATTTGAGAACGTGAACGGGCTTCCTCTCGGGTACGGGACTGTTCATTGCGGCGCGGCGTGTAATGATCCCACGGGACTTGGGTCCGGCATGACGTTCTCGTATGGCGAGTGGCATACGTGGGCTCATGCTATCGATCTGCGGAATGTGGAGGAGTGGAGGGAGCAGAGTGTTACGTGGTATGTGGATGGGATGGCTTTTAAGGTGTTGAAGGGTGGTGATGTAGGGGATAGAGATGCGTGGGCGAATTTGGTGGCTAAGGAGATGCTTTTGAATCTGAATGTTGCAGTGGGCGGCGGTTTTGCGGGACATGTGGCGGACGATACGGT
>JACBAH010007072.1:0-19982 GCA_014282315.1 Neospermospora avenae | reverse complement strand
GGGGAAGAGGGGGATGAGAGGGATGAGGGTGATGAGGAAAGGGGAGGCAGGAGATGGTGTGAAAAGAGGATTTTGTTGAGGTAAAGTGTACTATGAATTGAAGACTATGCCTAATTTTCGAATCGAGACTGCAGGTCCTCAATATCTTCCATATTCCCCTGCTGGGCTACACCGATCTTCGTAAAGATCTTTTGAGTCGAGCCATAGAGATTACGCAACAGCGATACGACGTGTATAATTGCTTACATCTATACCCTTGAAAAGACCTAATAGTGGGAGTTGACGGTTGACTTCACCGCTTTAGGGGCCCTTCCTCAAAGTAGGCAAAATCGAGTTGTTCGCGCCAGGAAAATGTATTCGTCGAGATCAGTATGAGAGAAATAACCGAATACAGCTACAAATCAAAGTTAGAACTTTTATTCCAAGCTACCTATGACTGCCCAGAATTGACTTTTATAAACTTGATAATTAAGCCCATAAGAACTGGGAGAATCTCAAGAGAGATATTTTGTTTTCGTTGATAGTCAGTACGATGTCCTACCAGGTATAGAAGTGATACTTTGTCTATGGGCTTCAGAATTCTTCGAACGGTCGATTTGTTCTTTACGTTCTCTTAGGAAATACAATATTGGAAGAACTAGATACTTAATAGATCGACTTGTTATATAAAGGGAGAAAGTAAGTATAGTCTTAAAAGAAGAAGAAGAACTTCTTTTATTAGTACATCTTCAGTAAAACTCATTTATCAACTCGTAGAGGAGTAATCCTGTTACTGTTTCCTAGAAAAGCGGATAGCTTTTACTTGCGCGGACATTTTGTTCTCGCCTGATGTACAAGGAGGAAACGGCGCTGTCGGAATTCGACTTATCATTCGCAATATCGATCATCTCACTGCAATACTGGTTCTTTGAGATGATCGTTGACCTTCGAGTTTCGATCGTACGCTCTAGGTACTGAGGTGGGGAAATTTGAAGGCTAGGAATTCGGAGAAATTTCTCGCTAGTGATAATTCAGATAAGCAATGCGACGTGCAACAAAATCTCTTCTCGCGATGGTGAAACACGAAGGTGGTAGGCTGACTAGAGTAATTGAGCAAAGATGAGTGGTGCGGAGGCTTGAATTGGTTATCTGTCTGTTTACCTTGGTGATGAGATGATAGATCGCCGATCACTGCTTCAGCTCGTTTAAGACACCCGGAAAATATGAAGGTATTTGCAAATTCGCTAATAATGACGAAGATGAACATTGCTATGTGCAACAAAATATGTCGGCAGCAAGCCGCTAGACCCATTAGAGCAAAGTCGTGAGGGTGAAATTCGTTTAGGAGAAGGGATACATGTAATCTTATATTGGACTTGATGTTTGAGACTCGCTCCATCATGCTCATTATATCTCTCTGCCTCAGCTCCTGAGAACTACAAGGTTCTTCCAAATTCCTCGTCAAATCATACATTGATATCCCCATTTCCCAGTACCATTCCAAGCTTACGAATTATTACCCGTCGCAACACCCCAGAAATACGCCGCCCAGGCACCCATGACCCACAGCGCCAGAACACCACAAGCACCTCGACTAATCAGTTTCATCCTCCTCCGCTCTGTCTCGACCCTCTCACTAACTACCTCTTCCTCTCCTCCCACACCACCCATTCTTGCCTCTCTCTCCTCCACACTATCAAACCCGACCTCAGCTCTCCTCGCCACAATCCTTTCGCCATTCGTGGTCCTCTGTTTCCTCGTCCACTGCAACCTCGCGATATCAACATATACACCTTCATGCAACTTCTTGCTGATCAGGAACACCGCTAGCATGATCACTGCTACCACGAACGAGCAGATGGCTAGGAAGAGGTATACAGGGGTGACTTTTTTGTAAGGGTTGGATTTCGGGGACGAGTCTTGCAAAACACCGGTCATGACGCGGATGATGATGTTTTGAGCGTTATTCATGGTGACTTTTAGGCCGTAAGCGGAGCCGAAGACGGATTGGGACCAGATTGAAGTCCGAATGGAGTCGATTATAAGGGTTGGGCCGAAACAGTTTGCAATGGCCTGGAGGAATGTTAGTCTGAGCGTAGAGTGCCATGAAGCTGGATTTTGGAGGATGGGGAGGAAGTGAGAAGCTTACGTAGAGTCCAAATGCCGCGGCAGTGCCTTGGGAAGTAACAGACCAATTTACGAGACACATTGCTGCCATGAGGAGGATACCAGTGAATACCACTACAAGACACAACAATTAGCGAGTGCTGGACAAGGCGGTGGTGAGTAGGAGGGCGTACTCACTTAGTGTAAGTCTGTTCCCGTAGAAATCGATGAAAATCCCGATCAGTGGCACTAGGAAGAATCCTGCATACAATTAGCATACTTTGCTGCTCCTCCCTCTCTCATGAATTGAACTTACCAGCATACTGCGTCACACTAGAATACCACCCGGCCGTAATGCTATCAACATCAAACCTCAATTCCGCCAACTCGGTTGCATTCGCCGAGAAAACACTAACACCACTCGTCTCAACCAAACTGTACAACATCACCATCCAAAACGTCCACGGCAACTCCGCAATACGCTTCAAGTCGAATTTCTTGTTCTTCTCAGTCAAGATCTCGCCTGTGGCGGGGTCTGACATGTCGAGGAAGCGGTTCTCGCAGTATTTGGTGAAGAAGAAGAAGATAAGCGTTATGACGTTAGTGAAGACGTTCATGACTACGGCTATCCAGTAGACCCAGGAGAAATCGCCGAGGTTTTCGGCAATGATGTTGGCAGTCGATTTTCCTACGAAAGAACCGACCTGCATGGATGTGTTAATTTCTAGTACAGAGGAATCCGTTACAGATGTGTACCTTTCCAATAGCCAATTCCAGAGCAAGGGTCGAAGCGAAACCATGTCCAGGAGGGAACCAAGACGAAAAGATCTTGTATTGCGCTACTTGGGTAGCGATGTTGCCTAGAGCAAGAACTACCTGGCCGAAGATCAGGAATCGGTAGCTTCGTATTGTTGTTGCTGCTGCTGCTAGGACGGATCCGATCGTGTAGATCACATTTCCGTACAGAATCGCCTCTATTGGTATGATCTTAGGTAGGGCTCAGAACACAAAGAGTTTGGAAACATACGTGCGCCTCCGATACGATCTGTGACAATGCCGCTGACAAGAACTAATGCGGTTTTCATAAAATCTTCGCTTGCGTCAAGCAGGGCGAACTCTGTGTTATTGATCTTAAGTCCCTGTTCATTGATTAATCTACAGCCCTCGAACATAATAGTCAAGTCCATACCTTCTTAAGCTTCGTCTTCATAGCACCAGTAATTCCCGCACTCCAGTTACCACCAAATCCAATCATAGAAACGAGCACAATAGAAGCGATTTTGAAAGACAACGGAACAGCCTTCTTTCCAGAATTCGAGGCCGAACTTGCTAATGTAAGCGAAGCAGACTTTTCCTCAGTCGAAGTGCTTTCACTTTTGCTAGGGGGCACTTCCGTTGCGACAGCATCAAGAGATGGCCGTTTGGCCATAGTGGGGTCACTCATATCGATGAATCGACAGCCAACAAAACCCCAAATAAACAGAAACACAAACAACTGAGATCCAGAACCTCTGGAAAGATCTGATAAGATAAAAATTATCAACGGGCACAGGCTGCATTATATTGCTCTTCACATCCTCTCCCGGTAAAGACCGAGATTGGTCCATGCAGCAGGTGGATACGAACCGTAAAGTTTTTAATTTTCCAACGAACGCTTTTCCAATATGAAGGCTTGTCGTATGCCAAGTACTGCTTGGGTTGCACCGAAGTTTATCAGATCCTTTGTGGATCGTGTCGAGCGGCATCATTGGATCGAATCTGATAAGATTAAACTTCTGCCCCTATCAGACCCACCTCTGATGGGATGAACGGCGCAATCCGGAGCTGATGGCACTTGCTAGGATCAAGTCACCGTTAACGTTTCTCAGAAATGTGCTTGAAAGACTTGAGGACTTGAAGAAGACGTGCGGGTAATGACTCAGTCAAAGTCAGATAGCAAAAACTGGGAATCGGCTGCGATGTAATAAATCCGGGGTTACCTTACTGATCCACGTATTGCTCCAGTACCGAATTGAGGCTCTGCCGCGGTTACCACAAATGGTGTGCAAGTCAGCGATGCCTGGTATTCCCCAGAGGCGGGAATTGAAGCCAAGAAGATTTGATTTTACCAATGCTTACTCAGCAGATTGGCACTTGACATATTCTACTTCTACTACCTCAACATGTGAACTTACCTACGTTTAGTGTCGTCGCATTTTACTTGTACCACTGCTGTGAACTTATGTCCAGAGTAGACACTCGTCCCCAACGAACGTCGATGGGCTACAGCAGCGGATCCAAAGGTTACTGTCACGCGACTTACATCATGTGATTTTGTGATTGTGACAACACATGCCATTTACGAATCTTAGCCAGTTCACTTGTTAAAGATAAATTTTACCCAGGTGATAGTTCGGCTCAGATAGATAGCACCGCGAAATAGGCAAGAAGCAGTAGACGTTGTCGGCTCAAGGGAAAGACTTTGCAGCGAGAATTTAGGTTCGGAGGCCGCGGTCTCCGTTGCCTCGTCTCACCAACATTGTCTCTCTCTCTTCCTTACCTAGTCTATCTGCCCTTTTTTTACTTATATTGTCATTTCCACGCGAACTATGTCGGACAGCTAATGGTGTATACCCGTTCGAATGTCGTCCGAAGAGACTGGCGACGGACGAGGAGGAGATCAAGTTAGAGGATCCTCTAAGCTTGGGGATCTACTGCTTCCTAAAGCGGTATGCATCTTTACTCGAATGTGGAATTTGTCATCTAATGCGAGGAATTGAATCCAGTGCGAGAATTGTAAGATCAGAAAGGTGCAATTAAGCTGCTGAGCCCAAGATGCTTGCGCACCCACATTGACATCTTTCACAGATTCGATGCGACAAGTCTTTGCCGTGCTCTAGCTGTCGAATAGCGAAGCTACAATGCCGAGTTGCTTCGAAAGCTCCGGAAAGCAAATCACGACCACCTGCCGCCACTTTCCAGCAAGTCTCATCGGTCATGAATTCTAAAGGAGCTTTGCGTGACTAATACTTTGTAGCGAAAAGCATTTCGGTCTCATCCATAGCAGTTTACGGGAGATCAAAGATCGACTCGAAAAGCTTGACACGAACCAAGTAGACTCCACTTCTTCATCCGAGTTTTGTGCTACCACTACTGAGACGAGTCCTCCTTTCGTCCCCGAAACAGCATTTCAGAGCGAGACTTCTTTCGACAGTCAGTCTGTGTATGCCACGGTAACGGCTGAGTATTCTGCAGCAGAAGTGGTTCACAATGATCCAACTCAGGAGATTAGCGTTTCCCTGAATGCTTTGAAGGCACTTCTAAGGGGACAGGGAACACCATCATCTGTGAATAATCTCTCATTCCCACGAGCTGTAGTGGATTTAACAATAAATACACCCAAACTTGAATTTCCTCCTATGGACGTTATCATAGAAGTGCTGAAGAAAGCGAACAGTAAGTTCGACGCCTCTAAAGAGATTGCTCGTTCTACAATGTCCATACTAATGGAAATCAAGCACAAATACCTCTGGTGATTGTACATAGTGGTTTACGCGACGAGTCATTACTCGAGGAACTATGCAAAAAGGTGTACTTTCCCACGAGACCAGTATCGAAAGGAGAAACCACTTTGATGAGTGGTCTTCTATTCTACGTCTTCGGAGAGTATGCTATGGAAGGAGGAATACCCAATTCTCTTTACCTCACCTACGCCAAGCTTTGCGAAAAGAATTTCGTTGCTGGGCTTCAGGATTACGACTGCCTAGTGACACCAACACTTGAGAACATTCAATCATTATTACTTGGCGTGAGTTTCCTTAAGTCAAAGGGCTCTCAAACAATGTCCTAAACATTTTTAGACATGCTTCAGACTTCTCTCGGGTTCTGTCTCAAGTCTTCTGACCGTTTTGAGTAGGCTCTAAAGGCACAAGAAGATTCCCGGCCAGCATTATGCTGGACCTTTGTTTCATCTGGTGCCCAACTTTGTCAATTATTAGGCTATCATCGTGAAGCTGTCATATCCCGTGACTCGCCCAAAGCCGCCGAAGCAAAGCGTCATGTTTTCTGGATGCTCTACATGATCGACAAAACACTCTCGCTCAACCTCGGCCATACGTCAAACTTTCCTAGTCATGATATCGACGTGATGATGTTTTCACCAGCCGGAGATCCCAGAATCGCGCCCTGGAACAGAGTCATGATCGCCTTCGCCGAGTTCTCACAGTTGCAAGGAAGACTGTACGATGAACTTTATTCTGTTAGAGCTCGACAAAAGCAGGCTGACGCCCGAGCGAGGACTATTAAAGAACTTGTTACTTCCTTTTACACGTGGCAGGCAGACTTCAAACAGGTATGTTTCCTTTAAATCAGCTACGAATAATTGTTGACCATGGCAAAGATCAACACAGAAGGTGCACAATGCAGGAACGATTTGAATGTTATCATCGGCTCCTCTGACTTTATCTTCTATTCTGTTCTCACTGTGCTGTATGGAGCCCAAACTTCCCCTACAGCGGCCATCAGAATAAGTTCGCAACGGTATGAAACTGCAAGATTGAGTCTGGAATGCCACGTCCATAATTGGACAAAGCTATCTCCCAACGACATCTCCAAATGCGGGATATACTCCGATTGGTAAGTGTCTGCTAGTTACTACAGCTAGTGCCATCGCATTTCTGTCGAATAAATCTAAAAGTTTGTAAGGAAGCGCTAACAATCTAACAGGCTGATCGACTATGTATCCTTCGCGCCATTCCTCGTAGTCTTCACCCACGCCATAGCGGCACACTCAGCCTCAGACATATATCTCCTTTCACAAACCCTCACAACGCTTGAATCTATACGCAGCCGATCCGAAACACATACAACGCTTTGCAAAAAATGTCGCGTCTTCCTTCGCTTCGCTAAAGCCTTCGTATCATCTCAAAAACCGCCTTCGGGAATTCAAAATGAAGATGATGGATCTTTGATTTTTTCTACCACGAGTGACTTGGGAGGATACTTTGGTGATACTGGGGTAGACTTTCCGGCTTCATATGGCGCAGGTGCAGGGAGTGAAGATTTTGAAAACATGTCTGCATTCCTTGGGAGC
The DNA here is from genome assembly GCA_014282315.1 of Neospermospora avenae. NCBI lineage: Eukaryota > Fungi > Ascomycota > Leotiomycetes > Helotiales > Ploettnerulaceae > Neospermospora > Neospermospora avenae. The sequence continues at coordinate 12,826 of JACBAH010007072.1, read as the reverse complement.
TGCTTCGGTGAGAACTCGACGATGGGCGGGATCTGGAATACGGAGTTTCCGGACCCCTGATAACATGCACGAGGTTAAACTGTGGTGTTCAGAAGATATGTGACAGATCTCTATGCTCCTGCGATGAAGGCTGGTCATGGATTACTATGTCCTAAAGCATAAACATCAAGATCTGATATCCAACAAAAATCCATATTCAACTGCGAACCAGTCTTCAGCCGATATAGACTGGTAATTGAGTTTCAAAATGTTCTCTCGGCTACCTCTATCCAGGTACAAAGAAATGATGAACGCCCCAACAAAATGCTCTCATCACCATCATGACTTAGGCATCCACAATCCTCTGACGGTTGCGAAAGCCTGTCTTACGTAACTCCCCTCCAATGTCCGGAAGGACTTTGAAAAATACATTCACTTCGGATTTATAGTCAGATCCCCAGTTGCGCAACAAGGAGGTCTCGCCGACCGGCCTGAACACCGTAAGCTTGATATGTATCTGGAGAAAGATGGTGATATCCGAACGCGTGCTGATGTTCCCTTTCATTGAGAGTCTCTGTATGGTTTGAAAGACGGCCCTGCACAATATAGAGATACCATGGATCTCTTGTTACAAATCAAGATTCGTCTCAGCTGTTGTACTCGGCCACGTGATCCCATGCAGCGTATTCGTTGCCTATATTGTGGCATACTTGTAGTGCTTCTGTGATGTAAGGTCCTACGTACTTCTGATTGACGGATATTTACTCCTCTGGATACAGACGAGATGCTCTCTTCCCAGTCAAGCTTGTGGTGATGCCGTGCAAATTATCGCTCGGCAATGGTAATTGAGCCAGGATTGACTCTCTGTAGCAAGCGAAAGGTGTCTTAAAGGCTGCCAGATCTGCGACCCGAAATCGAATTTTCGGTGTTTCCTTTTAAGGATTTTCCTCAGTTCGGAAAAGGACGTACCACTTCGATTCAGGCAGCTAAGAGCTGCTACAATCCCACTCTGTATCGGAGCTTACTGGTATAGACCTTGTATTTAGAGTATTGTCGAGTCCATCAACACAGTTGGGTTGTCTGTACCGAGCTTTTATCGTGTTGCTGTCCTGAACCACAAACTCGAGGTTGTGACCTTACATCTCAAAGAATCAGTGCCACATAAGTGATGATCTGAAGCTAGATTGTTGTTATAGATCAAACTGAATGAGGATAAAGGAGTGGAGATGTGCGTGAAAATTAAATCTATGAGTAACAAAACATAGTCCTCGCTTAATGTCGCAAAGTCCGTAACACGTGAATGGAGGACTCGCCTTGGTAGGTGATCGAGAACCAAACTATACTTGACACAAGCCTCAATGATACGTTGAAATTCCCTGAGCATCAACATTGACAACTTTCCCGTCCTCAACATAAGCTTCCTCCCATCCGACTGTGACCACAGAGTTCATATGATCCAAAAACCGCTTCTCATCAGGAGCAACATTCTCCGGATACTCTGGATCCTCAACTGCTCTCTTCAAGTCTTCCAAGCTCTTGACTCTGAATTCCACATGGCCATCATACTCCGCCACAGCCCAGCCGAAATCCTTCGTCAGGTCACGTGATGCTTTAGGAGTGTGGTACTGAATATTCTGTGAGAAGGGATTTGAGACCAAAATTTGGAAGGCTGTACCTAGGTATAGCCAATTATGCCGTTTCTTTGAAGCCAAGCTGATGCGAGAGGAGCGTGTCTCCGAGTCCAGTGACCATGAAACTCATCTTCTGACAGTTCTGAATTCCTCCATTGCATGATGGTGAATTTCAGGACTCTTTCTTTAGACGCCATTTTGTAAAGAATTGCTTGTTTCGAAAATCGGTCTTTTGATTAATCTACATTTTTTAAAAACTCTTTCGTCTGACAAAGATTCAGGTTTCGTGTAATCTATATTGTACCTCACGTCAGCAGGCACTTAGCTCAGCTTTGGTGCTTACACAACAATCTCCAATCACAGAATCGTTTCCATTTCAACGGTCCGGCTTATACACTACTATTGGTAAATTGGAAGCAATTCTCCATTGGCGCTTACAGGACGTGAAACAGGGTGTAATTTAACAATCAGCTAAAAATCTGGAACCCTCGACGGTGTCTTTTCAGAAGACAGTAGAAATCAAGGGGCGCATTGTGGCCTTGTTGTATTCCGATGTCAGAACTTTAGCTGGTTGAGAATTACATTATTTCTAGCTATGCTTTGCTCCATCTGGCATCCAGTCTTCTCCCTATTTCGGTTTTATGACCAGTCACCTTGGGACACCCTGTTTCTTGCGCTTCTCATATCCTCTCGCAAGATGAAAGAAAGGCTCAATTGCATCCCCACGAATTAGCGAAACAGTTGCAGCCATCTCATTAAGCATCCATTGTAAGAACAAAGGTTGACTTTGCCGACTCATACTTTTCCATCCGACAAGCGGAAAATCACGACACGCTTTCTTCAATTCTCGCTTTGAGTAACTCAACTCGGGTTGGAAATTGACGTCCGGAGGAGGATAGACAAAGCCTGATCGTTGAAAATGACCTTTCGGCTCCGCTGGTATCTGAGTAGGCCATGGTAAGTCGCCGGAAAATGGCTTAATTTTAGGATTCTCGCGATCAATCGCCTCCTTGGCTGTCAAGAATATTCTGCTTGCATCATTTTCTATACTGAGGTCCTCTCCATCACTCCCTTCTTTACCCTCGTCGGTGATGAAACCGACCTCGGAGTCTTGTTTCTCAATCCTGAAGGCTTCATTCATGTCAACGTCGTCGTCGTAATCGTCATCGCCATCAACAAATTCTTGACTGTCAGAATCTTCTCCATCCTCGCCCATGGGGATATCATCTGGAGTCAGATCATCGAATGGGTCCAAAGTCTCTTCAATGGATACGGAAGCTACACTGGGTGATACATTTCCAGATGGCAGAACCGACTTGATTTCATCTTGTGGAATCTCCAGTAAGTCGTAGTCGAAGTCATTAGCAGCCGAGAATTGTTCGGTTTCCATCTCAAAAAGGACTCGGGCTTTCTTCCAGTAGTCTAGATCTCTTGGTAATTGTTCGGGTCCAGCCTGCTTCCAGCATGTTAAGCTGTATCCGAATGCTAAACAGAATCCACTCGTCAAAGTGAACATTCCGCACTTTTAGGCAAAGTCAGCTTCAGCATAATGGTTATTTTAAAAGTGAATACCTACGTTGGTGTCATCGCGTTGCTGCGGGCCATCTAGGATACATCGTCAGTAGTGAACGCTAGGGATCCATTATGACTGCCTGTGGCAATTAACATCTATAGCTTTCGACCTGACATGAAAAGGTGTTGCAAGCTTGACGGGTATCCTTACCTGGGCTGCCATCTGAAGTTAGAGTGCGCTTTGAATACCTGTCACCTCTATCAGTATCCTTGCTAGCAGAAGCGTGTCCGTATCATTCTTACTGGCCAAATAGATACCAATGCTTTGATCGATCCACTATAGGCACATTCGACGCTGCAAACTTTATGGTTGGATCTAAGTAGTGAATAATAGCCATGAGTGCCAAACCCCAGTATCTGTTTCTAGGCGGAATGTAAGAGTTGATGCTGTCGAGGTAGAAAGCGTATCTCTGTCTCGGCGCCAGACCGACCAGAAAAGCATGGCCGCGATACGAGTCTACAACTGGAATGAACAGGTAGTCCACTAAGTAGAGAGAAAGTTAATTGTTTTTCAATGCTGAGTGGTCACCGGTCGGACGGTCACTTACAGTCTCGGAAGTTCTCAACCGTACAGTCAATAGACATCAATAGTCTGCCGAGTGCATCTTCGTCGAGAAAGAGCCCCTTGTCTGGATAGTCGTCATCGTATTCAGGGAAGCAGTTTAGTAAATCTAACCCGGACATCATTTTGCAGCTTGGCGATATCGAGTGGTCCACTTTTGGCGGGCTTCTGGAGAGTCTATTGCTGCGTCGAGGAGATCTGACTCTTATTGGTTTTCTTCCAACCTGCTCGGGGCTCTTGCTCCGCTTCCGCTGTCTTTCTTCTTCTTCTCTCGATTGTTGGAGAATTAATTTCTTTGCTTCCACTCGGACCTGATTGACATGATTACATATAAGATTGATATATGCTTCTATGAGTTCGGGATGATTCGTCGACCTCGGGTCTAGCTCAAACAATTCTGCAGTTGTGATCAAAGAAGCCCATTGATTTCGCATGATCGGATTGGGATAATTTGGGACATACTTCCAGGTTGCGTCTTCGACGTCGCTCGTTTTGAAAGTCAGGTCATTAGTCTCCCGTACAGTATATTCAGAGGAGTTTCCATAGATGAAGTCGCATTCCCGCTGCCATCTCTGATACTGAGCGTGCATAGGAGGCAGTAGTTTTTGGAATTGCTTTCGTTCGATGACAAGTCTTGCTTCTGGGGTCAAGTCGTCCGGATTGTGAATCTTTGGTGCCTGTACACAATGAGGTTAGCAATCTAATGGAAAATAGATATAATTCTCCTGTGAAAATTCCGGGGCATGTCTCAAGATTCTCTTGAGACTTTGGCAGAACTGTCAGAATTGTAGACTTCCCCAATACGCACCATGTTTGCGGCAATGGCCTTGTGTAAATTAAATCAGAAGAATATCAAGACGATACATGAGAATTTGGCTTTTGGCAGTCATCATTCAAGGCATATTGATGATAAGTCAACAAAGGATCAATTCTGCCAGATCCGAAAGCAGATCAACTTAGACATTGTTAGGTGTGATATTCGCGAAACACGACAAAGGAGCGCAATATTCGACGCATGCAGCGTTACTTGACCTTTCCCTTCGCCGGTGAAAGTTTACTGCCAAGCTGATTGCTATAAACACTTGTCGGGCATGCGCGCGGATAGTGTTCTTCGCGACTGGGTGATTCTGTATTCAATTGAGCGCAGTGAAATCTTCTGCAGTGCTTTTGTAATCCACAAAGACTCAGTAGATGGCAGTCACTAAAACTCTCGTTACCTAGGGGAATCTTGATATTGATCCCTAACACTAATTTTGCGACTTTCGACGTTAATTAAAGTAGAGGCGTAGAATGATCTAGTGACATTCAAAAATTTCAACGCATCAAAGTAGGACTAGGGATTTGACAAGTAGAGTAAAGTTTCAAATTTATATCACTACTTGAGATTAGCCACTTCAGCGACCTTCATACAGAATCCCCTTCCGCGGTTATACTTACTTTAGGATTTAAATTTGGGTAAGAAGATGGCCTAATTTTGATACTTGGGCGAGGCAATACTGCGAACATGCAATGATATTACGGCTAGACAGGCTCAGCATTAATTGATATGAAGTCTATGATGGCAGTAACAGATTAGGCGGAATCCCAAAAGAAAGGCTCGGTTCCCTGCTACGGATATCTTCGAATCGTTAGTATTCTGAAACCGCTTTCTTTTAGCTTTCACTGAGGCGCAATTCTACTTCGGAGCCCAAATGCCAGCTCCTTTGGCTTCAGTTCGCCACTGAATCCTCAATGTCCGAGTCGCGAAGTAGTAAGCCACAATTCTCGCAAAAAATTGGACTTTCTTCTATCCGCGAAGCCCGAAATAGACACACATGGCAAACCTTCGCTTACGCCCCTGAAGAAGCCGAAAACGAGTACCAAGAACACCTTGCGTTTACGCTCTGTCAATGGGTCGAGGCTGGGGCTCGGTATCCAGAAGTCGTCCAGTAAGAGTTTGGGCTTTTCAATCATGCAGTCAGATTTTTGTTTTGCGATTACTTTTTCTACTTTTCGTATATCGGTGACCGTCCCATTGGTCGGAATAGCCGCTTTGAGCATATGCTCTGTGCTGACATGAAGTTATGTGGCTGAAATGCGACGAACTGGGATGCTAATGAATCGAGGGCTGAAATGCGAGTCTTTGAACCGTGATATAAGAAGTAGGCGCAAGAATGTCTGAGTTCTTACTTCAAGAAAAACTACAATACTTCTGCTTGACTTCGATAGGCTCGACCTTCACTTCTCTCAAGAAACTTAGAAACATACTGTTCGATACCCCCCAGGTAGTTAACAAGATGGCCACTACAGAAGCGCCATGGGCTGATGAACCTTTTCATCTCATTCCAACCCCTGGTCGAGGCGAGGATGTGAGCAAGCTCCCTGTCGCAGTGTTTATAGCCCGCGAAATGACCTGCGCACACAATGGCATGCTGCGCGGACTGAACTCAATCTACCAACAAAGCATTCACGTCGTACAACCACAAGACATAAAAGATCTACTCAAATACATGGAGTTCTGGTGCGGATGGATCCATGAGCATCACGACGCAGAAGAAGAGTACTATTTTCCTGAAGTGGAGAGGTTGACCGGTGCGAAAGGACTTATGGCGAGGAATGTTGCTCAGCACCATGCTTTTATGCCTGGGTTGGAGAATTTCGGGAGATATTCGACGGAGACCAGTATCGAGGACTATGATGGCATGAAATTGAGAGCGATTGTGGATTCTTTTGGAGAGATTTTGGCAAAGCATTTGTCGGAGGAGATTGATACGCTTTTGGAACTGAAAGCATTTGATGCAGCAGTGATGAGGAAAACCTATGATGAGTTTGATTTGAAGCTGAGAGCTGGCGATAAAGTGAGTTATTGAATTTAAATCGTTGAAAGAAGGCTAATGAATGTAGTCAATCTTGTTTCCAATCGTTCTCGGAACTACCGATGTAAGCTATGAAGGAGATTGTGTATGGCCGGAGCTTCCTGGCTTCGTTAAGTCGCTCGTTCATCACTGGTTCGAGAGAAAGTACCAAGGAGTTTGGAGATTTTCACCGTGCTCGACTTGGGGAGAGAAGCGGCCTCTAACATTTACCGCGAAGACAGCTTGAACATTCTGAGAGGGCATGTAGCCTGGCGTTCGGGGTAGAGAAGTACGGAAAAGCGGGGTGCTGTGAGAACTTTTTTGCCGCAAACCAAATGTTCATTTTCTGTTGGTCAATTGTTGTGAGATAATATCTGATTTAGTAGAGAAACAATTTAGGTGATTTAGGCCCATGATCTGTTTGTAAAATTTGACTTGAGGTGAATTTACACGCCTAGAATACTGTTCGATGTATCGCTTAGATCATTAAGCTGGACACGATCTGGGCCAGCCCTTAAGGGAGTGGTCTTGCGCTGTGAACGCATCCTTTCATGATTACAATCGCGGAATCGGATCCTGCCACCAAGATGACTATAAACACCAAGCTACATAGATATATCACCTGTGATGGGGGGTGGACCATATCACTTGCTGTCGCTTACAAAACCCGAGCTCAGATAAAACTATGTCAATAAGCCACTTGAGACTCTGCTCTCTAATAATCATTTTAGTATCGGATCAAATTTATTTTTAAACTTAACGTCTAAAGTGAATTTCACCTGTTCAGAAAATTCCACCGAAGATCATTCCCATTCCACCCACCCTACATTCCCACAAACCCCTTGGTAGAGCTTCATACGCGGGTAAACTGCTTCCATCATATACACCAAAGTTCTGAATCCCCGAAAGTGAATCTACGAAGTTCGAAAAAGCACACCTCACAGAATGACTGTCAAAATCCCGGACTGCCCTCTGCCCGTTTCTCACTACTTCTCGACTCCCACTTGTATGTACCCATTGACGAACCCCTAGCATTCTCAACCATCTCTGTGACCGCCTTCCCCAAATTGTCGAAGTTCGGATCGGCGATCGAATTAGTAAAAGTCACGGTTCTGATTGCCGTCTATTACTTGACAGGTCTCGTGTAAACATTTCGAATCGTATAATCTTTCTGTGGGCCTTTGACTGTGTATTCAGACGTCCAGCTCTCGAGAGTGGCGCCACTGAATCTAAATGTGTAGGACACATTGTACATGTCTTCGATACCTGGAGGATGACTTGACTTAGCAGAATTCTCAAGTGAATCGGAAGGACAAGCGAAGATGCCCCGTAGGGAGGGGGGGTGGCAATGTCTCAGGAAAGGCTATCCATCACCAGATTCACGAAACAAATAGATAGCTTCTCCTCGCGCCTTTAATGGGCAGGAGACAACAATTCAACTCACATAAATGACTACTAACAGCCTTCCACCCCACCACTTCATCCCTGCCCGTGAACTCAACTCTATGGAAGAAATAGTCCGCCGTCTGATAATCTGCCTTTGCGAACCAGAGATCGATGCAATCATTTTCCTCGAAGAAACGATACACATAACTCCGTTTCGCAGTCATGGTGGCGCCAAAGGAGGTTAGGAAGTTTCCTTCTTCGAAATAGAGGTATTCGAGATCGGCTGAAGGCTTTGGAGGAGACGTCGAGGTGCTTGGGTTGCTTGAATTATCTTGGGGCGGGGTCAGTCGTATTTGTTGAGCATCAGTAGCTTCTAGTGTCGGCCTATTAGTAGGACTCCTCGGAAGCAACGTGGCAGTACCAAGTAAAGTCCCAGAAGGAAATGTCGAAATCCGCGAGGTGATGGTACGGTTCAATGTCCATATTCCCTGGAGACCTCTAAAGACAGCGCGTGGAACGAAGCGAGCTCCATCTATAGCGGCCCTCAAAGTGGAATAGTGGTCGGTGAGAGAAAGGTCGATTTCTTTCTTTTGTCTGGGTGTAACGCCGGGGTAAGTGTACCGATATGGAGTTATAAGCCCGGTCCGTGATTCTGCGGGCCCCGAAAGAGGCTCGTAGCGCTGGATTCCTACGTTGAGATGTCAGATGTAATTTCAAATGCTGTGTATTTAGTTGTCCAAGGACGTGTGAGGTAAGAACTAACCGAGAATTTCAGCAAAGGACTCCATCAAATACACGTAGTCCCCCATAGGGAATTGCGCTCTTCTCGGATCTTTTCTCAATCCCATCATGGTCTGCATAGTTTTGTCTTCGTCCAATGCACTTCTAGCCTTGTCATCGCCACTCCAGAGCTTCGATAGATATCTAGCTTGCATTTCCATGACTCCCCAATATGGACTCCTGTAAAAGCCAACAAAGCCTAGGGAAGGAATCTTCCTGCTGATTGTAGTATGTACGTTCAATGCTAATGGGAAGCCGTCATCTGTTGGATCAAAGTCTAGTGACCTGAGAATGTCATCAGGAAGGAAATCGATGGATGGCGATGCATCGAAACCGGTTGCGCAGACAATCGCCGCTACGTCTGTTATAGTCTCGGAGTCTCTTGATGGAGTGGAGATGATAATTGAGTCTCCAGAAGCTTCTATCATACGTCCTGTCACCACGTCAATTTTCTTGTGTCGTACAAATTCGGTGTACTGGTCGCTGCAGGCTAATAAAGGAGGTTCGGTCTTGCCCGCTCCTTCAATTCTTAGGGCTGGTCCGTATTCAGCTTGATCAGTGCCAATGTAGGTCTCCATAAAGCCGTGCGTAAGAACTGCTGCTTCGGTGGTGATGTGTCCGGAATTATTTTTCACAACTCCCTCAGGTCGCCAGCCAATATTATAGCTCACTAGATCGAGCGGGAGGAAACTTGGGGAGCGATTCTTCTCCTAACACATGACGATAAGTGTATGATCCGAGATGAAAAGAAATCAAGAGAAGACACACCTTCACGCCATTTCTCTCCACAATCGGATCAGCAGGAAAGATAAGTGGCATCACCCAAACCGGTTTCTGTACCAGATGCGTAACGACATATTTCCCTGCATCCTCAATGGATGTATCGCTAGGTGTATTAGTTGCAGAGGATATCTGCATCGTAACTGCGGCTGCGGTCTCAACACCCGACATTTGTCCCCCCACAACGACGATCTTCCCTCCATTCCCAATTGCCTTACCTCCAGGTCCCGTGATCAGATTTTTGATGTCTCGGATCTGAGAGCTATGCGATATGGGGACAGAGGCTTTCTCCAATCCCTGGGGTATCTTAGCTTCCCCGAAGAAACCAGTTGCGATAATCACGTAGTCGAATTGCAGCTCCTCTTCCTTACCACCACCATTCTTTTTGACGCGTACTTTCCATCCATCTTCAATTCTCTCGCCCATCCTACGTGCCTTTACAACTTTGCATCCAAGTTTAACATCCCAGCCTTTCCCATAAACCGCCAGATACCGCTCCAAATACCTTCCCACCATACACGCCTTTGGAAAAAGTGGATCTTTAGAACTCCAAGCCAGGTCGCTGAATGATACCGTATGACGACTCTGGTTCGTGCACATTTCAGGGTTCACGAGTCCTTCATCTTGAGCGGAGACTGGCCAGAGCCCCCCAATGCGGGATTTGGCGTCGAAGAGCGTTACGTGGAAATTGGGAGTGGTTGTGGCATCGGTGAGTGATTTGGCCGCTACGAGGCCAGAAGGACCAGCGCCTGCAAGAGGGATTAGATGGAAAACCATTTATATCTAAGAATGGAGTGCAGAGAAGCAGATAGATGCGCAATAAAGGCGAAAAGAAAAACATTTAATACCGATAATACAGACGCGTTTTGCCATCGTATGGAACAGCCTCGTCGATACACGAGAGAAAGTCACCGAAAAGAAAGCCAGCGCTCAGATTTTGGTACGGATGAAATGTAGTTTGGAGAGATTTACGATCTAAGTCTACAAACTCATACTGTAGTGCGATGAGTGGTAGAACAGGAAGGGCGCGTGAGCAACAGGTAAGCGATCGCTGACTGACCGTTTGATGATTGGACAATGGTGAGATGTTGTGAGATTGCCGCATTGGTCTCGAGCTCGAGCTGAGCTGAGTTTCGCGAGATTTCGGCGAAACTGGGGATGAGAGCCCGATATCGTCACGTGTCTTGGAGGGGAGAAGGTCCTCCCAGGAAGCAAAAGTTCCTTCACACCAAAACAAATAACTTTGGTTACTCAATTTAATATGTATAGCTCCAAAGTCACTCAGATTAGAAACATCGAATCAAGGTCGAAACGCATACTGCTATCATATGCTCGCGACTTTTTACATGAGTAACTATAGCGCCCACTTTCTCTAGGCGTCCAAGCCACTCGCCAATTTTTGTCCTAACCAGAGGATCAACTAGTAGTACCTTTACAAGTGCCTAAATTCAAGAAGTATCATCAAAGAGTATACAAGAAATCGGGACGCATATCGCCCAACTTCTCTGCCTCGCGCTCGCTCATTCTCTCAACCCAATGATCTCTTTTCCCAGCCAAACGAGCCTTATTTTCTCTCGCGAGCAGGGTTCTCAGCGCAATGCTGCCACCAAGCAAGCAAACGATCATGTACGCCAAAACAGTCGAGTGACCAGAGATATACGGTGCCGTCTGGTAGATGTTCGATGAGACGATACCGTTGAGATTACCCCATCCAATAACGAATCCGAGCACCACACCACGCTTGTAGACGCCTTCGATATTATTCGAGACCCAAGAGATGGTGTTTGCGATGCAAGGATAAATTCCAAGCGCACCTAGGAAGGTACCTGCATATTTTATATGCGCGTCATCCGACCCGAGCAGCATGGAGAAGCCAGCTATACCGATGAACGCAACGCCGATATTGCAGAGACCACGCTGATGCGTTTTATCGGCGATGAATCCGATAAGGACTGTGAAGCAAGCTGCGACGGCATATGGCGGAACACTGAGTAGCTGGGCTTTAGTGCTGCTGTATCCCAATTGTTTGATGATACTCGGCAGAAAAAGAGAAAAAGCATAGAGCGGCATGTCGCAACCCATGTAGATAATCATACCAAGCCACATCTTATAGTCCTTCAGAGCCATGACCACGTATTTCATCTTGAACTCTTCGTGTTCGGCTGAACTCTGCTTATCCATCTTGAGACGGCGGATAACCCGGGCGCGGTCTTGCTCGGAGAGGAATTTGGCTTCGTCGGGAAAGTCGTGGACGAACCAGAAGGAGAGAAACCCGAACACCACGGTGACAATTCCTTCGAGGATAAAAATCCAGGCCCAACCTGGCTTGTTCCCGAGGCCATTCATTTTTACGATTGCAGCTGCGAGGAGACCACCAAACGAGCCCGAAACTGCCGCCGCTGAGAAGAATATCGCAGCTCTTATGCCGAATTCGGATCTTTTATACCAACATGACAAGTAATAGTTGATACCGGGAAATAAGCCAGCTTCTGCGAGTCCAAGGAACCACTGTGAAGTCAATTGGTTGTGCCTAAAAACAGAGGTCAAAGAAGCTTACACGAGCGGCCATGAGGCCAGACCAGTTCTCAACGAAGCCCATGAAAGTCATGCAAATTCCCCAGACAACCATGCTAGTCAGAAGTTTAGCATGGTTTAAACACAACATCTCAAGGTCAAGGTCATGATCATGAAGAGACAACTGATCTTAATCCGGATCCATGATACTTCAAGAGCGGAAAGATACATACATGATTGGGATGAAAACCGACGGACGGAACTTTTTCAGGAGAACATTTGTGAGGGGCCTGAGTTTGTTAGCTGAGTCTGTTTCTTCCCACACACGCATTCTCTGCTCATTCAGACTATGAAGCTACGTTGTGACTGTCACTTACTCAAAGACAGAGTACGACACGAAGAAGATTGAAAGAGATGCATTGTATCGCCCTCTTGACATGGGTCCATTCTTATCACCCAGACTTGCTTGTAAACCGTCGATTTTGGCATTGCCGATGTTGGTACGATCGAGAAAGGCTAGAAGGTAGAGGATACAGAGCTGGTATAGAAAGTTAGCATCCAAGAATCAGGATAAGAAAGATCATATGGGAGAGCGCATGAAGTATACAATCTGCGGCGTTACGAGCGGGACATTTTGCGGGCTCGGCAGAGCTCAACCCAAACTTTCAGGGTCAAGTATGGAATAGAACAACATACCCAAGGAATAAGAGTCAAATCCAACTTCCAAAGCAATTTGCGATCCTGTATAGCAAATAATCAATCAGCCATGAGTCCTCTACCCCAAGTAC
>JACBAH010007071.1:0-19940 GCA_014282315.1 Neospermospora avenae | reverse complement strand
CTCTAGAATAGAGCTTGATTTCTAATGTATCGAGGGTTCTAGAAACCTCTCTTTATGTATATAAACTACCTCTTGCTCTACCTTTGGACGAGCAAGGCATGCAAATACAAAGAATTTTACAATGCGGACCCCCGTTAGCATCATATTCCACATTCTTGGTCCCAAGAAAATGTCTCCGCCAGCAAGCAAATGAGCCTCCTCAAAGTAGCTCTATGCTTAAACGACCGAGTTCATGTCGGCAAGTCCAGATGGGAAGCCGATTTATGAGCATTTCGGATTCCGGGAGGTCGACAGACTGGTCGTGAATTCAGACGGGAAGCCGATTTATGAGCATTTCGGATTCCGGGAGGTCGACAGACTGGTCGTGAATTCAGACGGGAAGGGGGAAGGACCGTTGGCGGAGAAGGATTTCATTGAGGTCTTTATGCTGAGGCCTGCTCTAAGGACAGGATGAGTGCAAGCATCGTTACTATGAATCGCCCAGCGGAGAATATTGGAATAAGAATGGTAATCGCAAAACATTTTCCCCACAACATGCCTAGAGATCATACACCCGTCCCCCTTATGGATGAGATCCTTCTGATCGCGAAAACACATACAATGCAGTGCCTTCCAGATTTCGTACTCGGTGGATGTTTTTTTTTTTTCCATGGCCTCCTGCAAATAATTCACGCACTTTCAACCTTCATTCATTCACTCAGAGCTGGCCAACGAGTCGGAAACCAAATGGCCAAGATCAGTACAGCAACCACAACAGGAGCAAATTCCAGACCGCCAAAATAGGCCTCATGGCTTGACAGATGTCCAAAAACACCTTGACTAGTCTCCGCGAGTCTGAATACAGTCCTGATGAAGATCAAAATGCTGGCAGCCGCCAACATCGCCAGAAATGGACTCTTGTTTGTCTTCTGCACCATACCTCGATCACGGTAGATGGCAGTGATAACGACCGACAAGAGGATAAGGTAGACGAAGTAGGCCACGGTTTGAATTGCCAGACCCGCAAGCAAGATGTTGTTTGCAGTGCTGGGGTCCTTTCCATTGGATGTTGCGCCGCCAATTAAGCCTGCTCCAGTGATTTGCAGGATCGTGCAGAAAACGTCAATGGTAATGAAGGTCCACAGTACGACTTTCTTCCTCAGCAATGCGCTGCGAGTACTCAGATCCAGGCCTGAATTCGCTGCCCAGCCTAGAACTTTCGTCAAGCAGACGTAGATGGACGCCGAGATCAGAACGGGAGCAGTAACGATAAGAAAATACTGGACAACGAAGAACGTGATTCGGTACGGATCTTTGCGGGATGAGAGAGCTCTGAACGCGTATCCTACTACCTCCATGACACAGGCGATAGTCAGAGGGATGAAGGACCATAGGCGAGAGCGTATTGTTTGAAAGAGGTGAGCGAAGAAGAGGAGTGTGAAGAAGACGATGCCGAGGACGCAAAGCACGAGATTGGGCGTATATCTATTATTCCCAGCTTTTTTGTAAGCATCTTGAGTGGGATACATACCCGTAGATGATGATTGTTGCATCGTTAGGACCCATGGGATTTGGAAAGTTGGGGTCAACATAGCCTCTGCTGGGTCGTCCTTCGGACATCTTGTCGAGCCGGGTCGAGCTTGGACCGTAAGCCGGCAGCTGTTGAAACTGCTGTCAGATGTCGTGCGTTATTTTGAGTAAAACAGAATTCGAAAGAGTTGTGTTCTGAAATATAATCTCAGCACGTTTGTCCCTGCCGCTTCCCTTACTTGGCGTCACCTGCCGTGGACGTCACAGCTTTTGATTGCAACTTCCTTCAACAAGCAGCCACGATCTTTGTGTTAGACAGTCATATAGAGAAATTAATCACTATTCGAAGCCTTAATACAGCTTTCCAAGGATGTCAATTTCCTTGTAGAAGCTGATGCTTGTTGATGTTGATCGTGATGTGCCAAGCAAAAAGGCTTGCAGTGCAGGTTCTCATTTGTCGTCGGGATTTAAAGACGTCATAGAAGAATTTGGACGACATCTTGTCTTTGAGTAAGAATCGGACTAAGAGAATCGTCGAACATGAAGATCAGTCGACTCGCGGAACTTCTTGATTGGGAATCTGAGTTTACATGATATCGAGGTAATGCAAACTCATTTCGGCAAACGTTAAGATACTAGGTCCATTTCGAGGTTGCAACTTGATTCTTGAAGTTACAAAAGTAATTGGGGACGTTGTACTAAGTCGCGCTTAACAGTTACGTAAATTGTTGATGTCTTGAAAAACCGAAATGGTGATTGCACTGCGAGGTTCGCCTGAGACGGATTTGGCTGATCTAATACCCCTGTCGAAGTATCTTCTCTCTACGGAGATGAAGATGCAAACACGATTCAGCGCCTGCTTTTATACACCATTTGATCTCTTTCATTTCCGGTCGAAGTCCTCTTTCGTTCGATTCTAGTTATCTGGTTTCAATACCTTGAGCATGTAGCAATGTGCGCAACGTTAGATATCGTCACATTAGATGTGGCACTGCTGGCCCTGAAGGTCTGCAATCGCCTTTACCCTCTTTCTCCATCTCTCGAGCCGTTGATCTCCTCACTGTCTAATTCATCGTCTGCCAGCATACTACAGCTTTCTCATCGTCGACCTTTGAAATTGATAGGTCGCATTTTGTAGCGAGCCTTGCCGCAACTCGAACCTACCGGAGCAAAGCCCATGAGAGATTTGTTCTTCGCAATCTTGGCGATCTTCATTTAGTTTTACAGAGAAGGATATAGATTGTGGTGTCCTTGAAATCCGTAATCGTATAATCCGGGAATTTCACTTGCATTCTCCATGCTGACACCAGCAACCCAGTTGTTGAGGCTTGGATCAAAAGTGTCTAATCCATCAAGTGACATGTACTGATTGGCATCGAATCCAGCTGCTGTATCATATTGCAGGTCTCCCATGACCTGTGCATTAGATGGCTCTTCTATGCTAATTTGAAGTCCATCAGTGGTATTTGTGTGTAGATCCGGGAGCAGCTCCTGCCGAGAAGAAGAATCGTAATCTATGCGTGTTTTTCTGTAAGTGATTTGAGGCATTGGCGGAAGCCAATCTTGGTCCAGAGCGGGAGAATCGTCCGGAGGAGGAGCGAATATTTGAACTTCCTCTTGGCTTTTGTACCACCCATACAACCGCATCAACATACCAAGGAAGGTATTCGGCGCTCTGCATTCGATATGTCCCACAGCTGCAAACAGTAAATCTATCGAGGCTTTAAGATAGGTGCCCACTTTCAAGTTGTCGCGATCCACAAACTCCCCGATCTTACTTGCTGGAGACTTCGATGAAATATAAAGCTTGACGAGAATGATGATTGAGTATGCCATCCGGACAAAGTTGTAAACTGGAAGGCACCGGAGGGCAACGATATCCATGTGAAGGAAGATATCAATCATCGCTTGAGCAGAGGTAATCAAATTTGCAGTAGCGTTAGTGAAGGAATCTTTCGCTTTCGGAATGGTGTGGATTGAGAGGACTTTTCGCAGGTTGAATGCAGGCCTGAAGTCTTCAGGCGAATGATCGTCATATAATGCCAATTCATGGAGAAAAAGTTGCGAGTGGTGAAATTGGATCATTATCGCATCTGCGCTGAATGAGCGGGAGCTTTGTCATAACATTGTCAGAATTCTGGGGCCATGACACATACCATTGACATCCGCACCTACCAGTACCTTCCAAGATTGCAGTGTCCTTTCGTATCCACGTATGGCAATCTGATTCCGAGGCTCAGAAAGGCTTACCATGTGATTGACATTGTCAAAGCCAAGAGTAAGACCGATTTCCTCAGTGATCTTCATTAGCCTAATCCAAGAAACAAGGTATTTGTTCGTTTGAGAGGCGTTTCGATTACTCGCAAGAGAGTCCAGACACTCGCAAATCCAATTATTATACCGCAACATGCTTGGCCGTCTCGTACTCAATGCAACACTAAAAACATTCAACAAGACATCGCGATTCTTACGGATCACGCTCACCCTGTAACGATCATGTAGCAGACCAGGAAAGTTCTTCTCTTCTCGATATCCAAATCATCAACTTGATTCTCTTCTCCAGGATTCACTCTCCGATCTCTATAAGACTGTGGATTTGTTCCAAGACCAATGTCGAGTGCCGTTATAGCAGCCACTGATTTAGCATTTAGTACATTCAATACTCATGATTTCTGAGCAAGATAACAGAGAATCTGATCTTGTACCCCAGATCATGGTGAAGGTTGGGATCGGAAGTCACGTACTGTGTATGAATTCGTAATATTTCAATTCTTTGGTGATAACGACAAATCAACTTTCGTTCAAATGAATGGGTAGCAAAAGCTGAATCGAAAGAGGAACCTACTGGAAAATTCGCCTGGTGGAAAGTACCACTGTTTTAGTGGTCAACCAAATCTTCTTAGCCTTTCTTCAATGAATTACTACAGGCTAGAATGCTACTTACGATAGAGAGTATTATCATGGTCTGGACCAGCTCAAGTGACTTTTGGCCTTCTACAATCGTTTGATGCGCGTAAGCACGCAGTAGCTCCGAGTTGAGTATGCTGTAGATCTGAGTCCCTAATTGACCCGAAGCAGCAGCTACAGTCGCAAGAAAAAGAGTTGGTTTGGTCCTTCGAAGCTCCTCAGCTGTCAAGCTAGGATCAAAAGACACTACCGGGTAATGTTGAACGAGATCATCTCCATATGAGGTGAACAAGCGGGATGCTTCCTCGATAGACATGATTCCTCTGTTTATGAAATCTGAATCTGGCGACAATATTGGCGGGCTTTGAATAAGCTCGTTTTGAGGAGTCAGGTCGATGGAGATGGGCCAGGATACTGGTGTTTCCAGTGTCTCTGAATTCCATGCAGATATGACACGTGAAACTTCATTTCCTATTCCAAGCTGAGCAACTTGAACATATGCATTCTTATCCGGAGGATCATGAACTTTGGTCGACGAAACTTCATCCTTTTCGCGCTGGAATAAAGCTCGCATAGCAGAAACCTCTCTTTCAAGTTCCGCAACCCTTGTATCTGTACGTTTCCGTTGCTTCCTCCGCACTGGAGCAGCAAACACACATTGCTTATCTGCCTTAGCGCATCTTTGACATACTTTCGAGGACCCTGAGTCGTTCGGAAGGCAGCGGACTTTGTGAGCCCTACATGCTTCACAAGCTCGATTACTCGCTTGCTGATCGACCACGCTTTTGGGCCTATTGTGGTTCATCGCAAAAATTGTATAAGCGAGAAGAGTGGCCGAATTGGGGAGGGGGAGTTACTGTGTTGAATGGACCTAGGAAATCTCGTGCTCTTCAATAAGTTCGTTGTGGAAAGAAGCTTGCGGAATTAAGGTTGTAGCATCATGTAATCGTAACAGCCCTCCAATAGAGAGTCGGTGCGGTGTGGTTGGATTGGTGGGTCGGAAGAAAAAGCTACCCCCTGGGTGCCACGTCTAAATCCATTTCATGGACCATCTTACTGTACTTTTACGTCAATGAACATGGCTGTTATCAGATTATTTAGACCAGCCCCTATTAAGCTATTTTAATTCTGACTGTACACATTTACCATTGCAAGTGAGTATTCTCCATACCCACCAGAGCTTAAAATTTATACTATACGAACCGTAATTCAATTCGGTGAGATCGACCAAAAGTCGGCGATGCTCTGGAACTAAAAGCGTGCACCTCGCTTGTGACCCAATGTCAATATTAAAAGAACAGTAATCTCTATGAGTGTTGGTCGGTCCTGACCCTGCAACAAAGTTCTCTGCTTGGGGGCTATTCGGATATGCCTTCCGACTCAATAATTACCCTCACTATTGTGGCTTGAAATTATGTTACAGTGCATACATCCACCAATCGCTTTTAGGATGTTGACCTGACATACAAAGGCGCAATCCAAGGCGCAATCAAGGGGCACATAGCTTCGGCTCATAAGAAAGACGAGAACTTCTAGTGTTCCGATCCTAGAGTCAGCTTGAAGAAGGTCAGAAGATAGGTCTATTCGAAAGGTTCTAGGAAAATCCCGCAGTTGACGTTGAAGAAAGGAGAGGATTCGGAACACGAGAATACGAGCTAGTGAAATAGCCAATCAGAATTTCGAAGCGGGCACGGACCATTTCTGACGCCACGACTGTGAGTACAGCCTCAGCCTTCTAGATCTCCATCTCCCCTCCAGCCAGTCACTTGTCTTTCTTTAGAGAGGAAACCGCGAAAATGCCGAAAGCTGAAGTAGGATCCACGAAGCATCTGAACAACAAGCTTAAGTCCAAAGGACTACAGCGCTTACGATGGTACTGCCAGGTAGGTTTGCCGCCTCTCGTTCGATATCGAACGCCTCTGCTAATTCACTTTTCCAGGTCTGCGAGCGCCAGATGCGCGACGAGAACGGCTTCAAAATGCATACTCAGTCCGAGTCACACGTCCGACAAATGCTCCTCGTGGGCGAAGATCCGAAGAAATTTATCAACGACTACAGTAATCAATTCCAAAAAGACTTCCTTCAATTACTGCGGACATCCCATGGCGAGAAGAAGGTCAATCTCAATCACTTCTACCAGGAATACATTCATAACAAGGAGCATGTGCACATGAATTCAACGAAATGGCCTTCCTTGACAGAGTTTGCGAAGTTTCTGGGTAGGGAAGGTATTTGTAGGGTCGAGGATGATGAGAAGGGACTTCACGTTGCATGGATCGATAACTCGCCCGATGCCCTGAGGAGAGCGGACGCCATTCGAAAACGGGAGAGACAAGATCGGGGAGATGAGGAAAGGGAGCAAGCGGCTATTCGAGAGCAGGTGAGAAGGGCGAAATTGGATGCTGAGGGCCGTGGGGAGCATGATGCTGAGGATACAGAAAAAGAATTGAAGCGGGCAGACGGGGAGAAGATCAAGCTGAGCTTTGGGGCTAAGCCCACTGCTCCAAAAGCAGAGCCAGCTACGGGAACATCGACGGCGGAACCAGGATCGACATCGAGATCCGATGATCCCGAAAGACGGAAAGACAACTCTCCTGAGGTGTCTGTAGAAACAACGACGGAGAAGCCTGCCGTGACAGGCAAAATTTCTATGAAGATGGGATTATCAAGCAAGCCTAAGAATGTGTTTGCTGCTGCAAAGAAGAATGCGCTTGGAGGGAAGAAAGCCATGGTCATTGAGCAGCCGAAGAAAATGGGCGAAGCAGAGCGCATCATGCGCGAGGAAATGGAACGTAAGAATAAGAGGGGTCCACCTGGCTTTGGGGGCCCAGCAGCAAAGAAGCCGCGTTTCTGAGATCGGCATTGAAATTTATAGGCGTATTTGGGAGGCAAATATTAGGCGGAGAGGATTTGGCGTTGGCTTGATACCATTTGTATTTGATGCAGAAACATGCTGTAGAAAAACTCCTGAACTCCCTGAACTCCACTGCGCTTTTCCCACCCTCCGTGTAGTATAACGATATCATGCATATCTCTCGATCATTATCTCTGGGTGATCTCATCATCGTTTTCAGCCATCAATCAGCCTCTGTAGCACTTCCATCTCTCCTACGAGATATTAGTCCTGCCTTACCCCTCGATCACCAAGACAAGAAGACTTACGGAATGTATTTTATCCTAGCCTCGTCCTCCATGACAGCGATCACCTCATCAGGTAACTGCCCGTTAACCTTCGTCGCATACACGCCGCGCACATAGCCATCCAATCTCTGCCACTTCGCAACCCAGCTCTTGCTCGGATCTGCGAGGGTGATGAGCCCTTCGAAGACCTGGGATGTGCAGTCGATAATTGCTTCCATGGAGCCTTCGAGATGGAGAAATTCTTCGCAGTTCGGACATCCTTCTTTGAGAAATCGGTTCTGAGTCCTACAATGTTCTGTTAGTTGAGCCCTGGAGAGAGGATGCTGGCTGCGGTCACGTACATGACTATTGAGCAGACCATGCAGGCGCGCAAATTGCGCTGCTGGCCAGGGGGAACGAAGTTCTCGCTCATGGTGGAAAGTTTTGAAAGGGACAGATCTGTGTATTTAGGTTGCGATTGAAATCTGCCCGTCCGTGTATATGCTGCTCAAGATCTTTGGTATAGGCTGGCATGTAACGAGGCTGAAAGAGTCCCATCACATGCCTTGGCACGACGGGGATCACGTGAAGCTGAAGACATCCCCACCGTCGCCAAAACTTCAACGAATGCGGTTTTGCGCGATTATGCTTGGACGACAATATAACCATATCTCAAACCTCGTTCTGGAAAGGCCAAAGACTCGCAATGATATTTCGTGGCCACTGAGACAATGAGAACCTTGTGACTTGCGAATATCAATATTCGCAGGCTGGCTTTGGCTCGTTTCGAGATCGCTTCCCTATGGTTGCATGTTGATGCGGGTTGCCAAGTGGTCTTCTCGTGATACACAACCGTAGTTAAGTCGCAGCATTTTCGTATCACTTCGGAACTACAGCAAACTCTCTGTAACTTTGTGGAAAGCCACATACATAGATCTCATTTGAAGTGGACTATGTTTGCATCATACGATCCTATTTCGATCTCGCTCTTTCCCTAGTTGTTTCTAGACCGCAGACCCTCCTGTTTATGTATCAGCTTCGAGCCAAGAAACAGTGCTGGGTATAGGGGCCGGAGGTCGCAGGAGCAGCTAGACTGGTTCATGATCCTATCAAGCCTTTTATGCATCTATTATTGAATTTGAAAGATAGGCTTGCATACTACCTGGCGGAACTGTCGCAGAATGCCGTGTCACAGAGACTTTGTGGCTTACATTGAAGTTCTAGGCTGGGGCATTATGAAAACTTGCCTCATCTACCCCCCGAAAGCATTTCCATTATCTCGTCCAGCTTATTCGCATGGAACTCTACGGAGAACCCCGCAAAGTCTTTCTTGTTTACACTCCACTCTACTCATCTTTAAAACATATATCGTGGACCTCATCAGATTTTCTCTTGTCTGGACGAAGAATGACTGACCTTGGCGCCGGTGCTCTGTTTGGTGCGATTAACAGCGCCTTCAAGTTTTCAGAATTTGCGATCCATCTTGCTGAAGTCGGTTCTGAAAACAATGTGTTTGTAAGGACGATTCAGAGAGTACGCCTAGACCTTGATGAGACAGAACGTCTTCTGCGAGTACCGGCAATCAAGATTTCGCTTTCGACTAATCCTCAGAAATTGTTCTGGATCGAACATGTCATACACAGCACAAAGGTCGCCCTCAATGACATTGGTCTGTTCGTAGAGCGAGTTCGTTCAGATCAAGATCGTGATGACACTGTCTCTTTCCTAAATCGAGTTCGGTGGGTGCTCAACGATCATGGGAAGTTGGAGAATCGACGTTCCGAATTAGCTACTTATCATCACTCTTTGACGAGCGTTCTCAACACTTTGCATCCTGTGGAAATGCTGGCAAGCTTCAGTCCTATCCTTCCATCATCTGGTCTGGAGACTCCACCAACGTATGAATCTGTATCAGAGGTGTCTCAATTCACGAGCCCTTACAATAGGAAAAAGCGTCGGACTAAGGTGTTCGAGACGGAAATCAAAGAGCTCAAAGCACAGCCCGATCTATCTGCCCACGAGAATCTACCACTAGTTGAGCATACAGCAGTACTGCAACTCTCCGATAAGATGGTACCGGAGACAACAAGACAGGAAGTACTTGGTCCCTCAACAATGTCTGGATTTTCTCCCGCTAGTACGGCCAGTACCTTCAGCCGACAGAGCACCCTGGCTCTAGATGTCGAAGGACCAAATGATACACTTTGTCATATCTCGGATCGACCTCGGGCAATGTCGTGTACTGGGACCAACCTATCAGGGCCAGTCAACTCTTGGGACCTGTGGAGAGTTTACTTGGAGCGACCATTGTTTCCGTCGTATGGCAGCTCTCCAGCACCACCAAATCAAAGGGCTCTCGGGTCTTCTCCCGCTGAGGCAATGGTTTCAGACGAATTAACGTTGGTCGTATTTCCATCGACCACGCCGATAACATCATTTGAGCTTGAAGCTACCGAGAGTTCAATAACGCCCCAAAGTGCCTATCACCAGAAATGCTCCAGTAACATAGTTCGAACAACGACACCACCTATAAAACTAGACGGCCTCACCATAGATGACCGACTACCAGCCGAGCTACCTACTCTACAAAGCCAGGCTCGTCCAATATCAACACCCATGCCTGGTCTCTATACCACACGACGATACACCTCTTTCCAGACCACTGATCTCCAAGCCAAGACGTTGGACACCTCAAACTCGTACAAAGCCTACTCAAGACCACATATACCGCCATCGCGACCAGGCATTGCGCAACATGAGACCTACCCCACCCAGGGAAAGGCACATCCTCCTAGGCATCGAGAAACTTCCCCACCTCGACACGTTATGCCATACCCTGAGTACGCCTCTGAGCAGTCACGCCAAAGCCCAATCAACAAATTCAATCCTCCATTCTGTCCATATCCGATCGACCGTCAATTTACGCCGACAGAGCCTGAGCGTTATTCGGTTCCGAAAAGAACGTCTTCTCCAGCTCTCTCGTCTATTTCCGGTGTATCTGCTATGGAAAGTACAATGGGCTCTAGTGAGGTTCCTGCATATATGCATCCAGATTCCCTTCGACCGGGATACCCGATGAAACGCACTGCTGTCTCTCAAAGCCGAAGGAGGAGAGGATTAATGGAGGCTGCTTTAGGCGTTATTGGAGAGCAGTGAAGAAAATACGCAGGAGTCGTGATGGCACAGTATCTAGTACACAAGGATTTTGGTGTGGTTCAGGTTTCGTACAGAAGTTTCGAACTTTGCCAATCATGCAATCGGACCTCCCCTTCCGCTCGATTTCTCACAGCATATCAGCATTTTGCCTTTTGGAACAAGTCCTCGATGCAAGCATCACCTTATTGAAATGAAATGATCAAATTAGAATCTTCTAGAAATAAACTATGTTACAATTGAGTAAGATATCCTGATGAATGCTTTTATCATTGATCTAATATCGAAACGCATCCATTTGCACTCTGACTCTGTTCCAAAAGCTGTCATGCCTCTGTTCATCGTATAAAACGAGTGAAATCCAAAGCGCATTATTATTTTGAGATTTGCTGAGACTCTGGGTGTGGAAATGTCGGCTGAGGCTGGTGGTAATATGTCGGAGGAGGTGATGCGGAAGGGCTAATTCCAGGATCCCCACCTATCGCTGGTGTCCACGCTGCTTGTTGCGAGTATGGGACACCGGCGAGTTTGAAGATGGCAAACCTTAGATAGATAAACCTTTCACATTAATTACATAAATAATAATCCAAATTCGATATAACCCTACACATCGTCTTTATATTACGTCACTCGATCCTCACTCTACATTCTTCCAGCCAATCAGTATAGGCGGGGAAGATACTGTGGGCTTGGAGAAAGCTTGTATTGACGACAGGTAGGATGGCTTACCTCGGAGCTAGAGGTCCGGAAGAAAAGGTCCACGTCTACTCAACATTTGCTCCTACATCAGCATCAATACATGACTTTCAACAAAGAGAATCTCAAGCGTAAGGCAATTATTTTGTGAAGCCGCATTGTAGTCCATTGCACCGATCAAGTTGCAGAAATTCCCGGGCGAGAAGACTCAGGAGGCCCCAAAGAATAGGGATTGAATGTTTCATTTCTAACCAGAAGAACACTCTTGATTGCTTCTTTAATTGCAAATGCAACTATTTGTTTCATTTGCTTCTATTCTGTATATCCAGCGATTTGATACTTGTATACCTGCATTGTGAATAGCATTACTGGTCTATTAATATACAAGCTCCTAGCAAACAGTCAAGGCAGACCCTGAAAACATCCTAAATTCGTTATTTCCTTTACGCGATACATTCTGTAGCTCATACTTTGGAATTTGCAATTTGTTTCATGATTTTTTGAAGTTTGTCTTCCTATTTCCCATTGGCTGCGTAGCATTTGTTGATGATAATGCATTGATCGTTGCTCGAGTTCCAACATCAGCACACGAGAACCTCAGTCGGGCTGCTCGGAATATGTAAAATTCAAAGCAAGAATTATCAGCTGCATCATCCGAATCCCAGAAGTCTGTATCGGAAATTATGCTCGCTGGACTAAGCAGGCTTGCAGTACAGGCTATCATGTTGATGATCATGAACGGGATCGAAGCAGCCAAGAACAACCACAACCTTGGGACGAGAGACCTGACAGTGTGTTTTACGAGAAACTACAAATTCGAGCCGAACTGGGTTGGTTCGGAGCCAAGTACACTCATTTATAAACGTAATTTATATCGTGATTGAAGGGAAAGCGCAAACTGTCTTTAGGAATTCGATGTCCTCATTAGATATCTAGGCTTCAGGTCGCTTCAAGACGCTCCTCGGATTCTGCATGCTCAGCGCTTCGACCATTTAGAAGAACGACCTCAGTTGATGCCTAATACCTTCGTGAGGTGAAGGTCATTAGCTCAAAAATGTCCTTTTGAGGCTTGATGCCTGATCTAAAGGAATACAGTTGTGGGGGTGAAGGAGGCCATGCGCAACTAGCGAGCCTTGAATAGGTACCTTAAGTTACCAGCTCTACTCCTGTAAACAACATCATCTAACTCACGCAATCCCTCTTTCTCGATCTCTCACCAATCGACCCCCTCTCAATCCCTTCCCACATCTCTCGCGTTGGCTACGTTAAGCCAGACAGTACCCGTCATCGCCCTCCCAGAAGCAGCAAGCCGGAAGAAGCGTGCAGACCACCGTTTTTAAATTAAACAATACATCCTCAGATCCCAACTACACAGTCGATAATCGCAAAGTCTTCCTTCGTCGGTTTACAAAGATCTTGTTGGCTGTCTTTACGCACTTCAAGGTTTGACTGTACTTGACCACTACACTATCAGAGGAATTATTTGTAAGCTTATCGCATGACGCACGCTGGCAGGCAAGGCTGAATATTCTGCAGTTCAAAAGTGAGGCCATCTCGCTGCAAAACACGCTAGGTCCCGCTCAAAAAAAAATTCAGGCTCCCGCGTCAACCACCATCTCTTCCCCTCGACAACCTCTCCGAACACCCACATCCCACAATATCCTCACTGCGAAAGCACTCCTCACTCTAGAAGGCGTTAGCTACGCACTATCAAACACACCCTTCCTAATCCATCCAAGCTGTCATTGTTGACATTCAAGGTAAGTTGAGCGCAAATTCCATGTAAACAGCATATATTCACTCTACACCCCTCCACCACAAGTCCACAACACTTCCGAGACGCATACGCAGTATGTTGGCAGCTCTGATCACAAATGTTGCTCAAAGCAAGAAGATACATAGTTGATTTCCGGTTTCTCAATCGTGATCTCGATATTCCCCGGTCTTGACTTTTCAATCTTGATCACTTGCTAACGCAGACAAACAGATGGAGCCGGACGCAATCCTTAAGATGCAGCCCATGCATGACCTTCCTACCTTCGTTGCTGTCAATGGCAAGATTTACGCTCGACTAGAGCTGGTCAACCTTGTCAATGGCGACCTCACCAGTCGCAATTCTCCCATGGCCTACATCCGCCTAGTATGTAGCGAGGATTGCATGAGATCGGAACTTTCTATCAAGTTCGTGGTCAAGAGATCAGTCGACATGAAGAATACAAAGGCGGCTTCACGAAAGAACCCTAACGGAGAAATAAACCACCATCTGTTTGTGTATTGTGCGGGCAAGGACATTGACTCGATCAACATTCTAAGCCCAGATGATATTACTCTACCAGAGTGGTTGAATGACACCAAATTCAACAAGGAGAAGAAGAAGTTTCTCACTTGGTCGATGCGCGCTGTTCAGTTAGGCGGCGTTGATATTCCCGAGCTTCTCGATGAGCACTGTACAACTCTTATCCAGAGCCTGGCCTCAGATCTGAAATCTCTGAAGTCCGCGAATGAGGTTTTCAACTTCTTCGCCATTGTGGACGACGACCAGGACATCACTATGATCCAAGAGTTCATGGAAGCATCGGCACGCGACAAAGTATTGGATCCTCTCCTATCATGGATTCATAATTCTCCCGAGCAGCTTCATCTTCAAATTCCGAACATCCTTCCGGTGCACAAGCGTCCAGCATTCTCCCAGGAACACCTAATCCTCCGACCCAGACGTATCTACCAGGACCGATTGGAGAAGAAGATTCATAGCGGATATGCTGCCGACAACGAGCATGCTTACGCTGTTGGCGAGAACGCAGAGTGGCTGACACAGACTTTCAAGGCTAGCTTTTGCGAGGTACCCTATTCAAGATTCAAGGATAACGAGGATGACAACAACGAGGCCAAGTTGGTACTTTGCGTGATTGAGTTCGATGGACGAAAGGTCAAGGTTAACCGTCCGGTACCAGGCGACACTTTCAAGTCGTATTTCCCGTTCGATCCCAACCCGTGCCCCAAGTACCAGGGTAACTACGTTCGGCCTGTTGAAGATTACGACAACGAGGAGGATAACACTATTCCCGGAGGTTCAAGTGATGGTGACGGTCTGAGAGTAAACAACCAGCCTACTGCTGAGGAAAGGCATGATCAGGAGGAGCAAGAACGCCAAGATCAGATCGAGACCTCGATTAGAACATGGAAAGGCACAGTCATCAAGCTTGGCAATATGATTCCTGCCGGTCACATTGCGATGATATTCACACGCCCGCACGACAGCCGATGGATGGGACCAGCAGGTACTGCTCCGCGCGTATCTGTCGAGATTCCAGTTCACAAGGCAAACTTCCGCAACGACAAGCGTTTTGCTGCTGAAGTCCTCGATTCATTGAAGAATTCAGCGGCAACATTGACTCTGCAACCAGATTACAGCGCTCAGACGTTCAAGGATATCATCGGCGGTTTACATCTACTCTACGAGCAAGAGAAAGATGAAATCTCTACTAACATCCAACAGCATCTGGCTGAATATCTTGTAAGCTTCGATGACTCCATCCCATTCACGGAGATCAACTTCTTGCGAGACATTGCGGCCGAGGACTGGGAGAAATTTCTGGACCAGCTGTCTCCGTACCAACGCGATGAATTTTCCAAGCTTGTTAAGATCAAGCATGGGCTTCTGTGCGTTGTTGGGTGCGTCGCTTCGGCCAAGACCCTGTTTGGCCTCCTGATTATGCTTGTTGCCGTTGCCAATGAGGCTCGTGTGAACGCCGATGGAGAGAAGGTCCGCAATACCTGCACGTACGTCACGGAGACGAACGCCTTGGTTAATCAGGCTGCGTATGATATGCAGTCACAGCTACAGCGTAAGGGTTTACAAAAGAAGATAGTTCGGGTCCACGGCATTGCTGGAGAGAAGGAGGCCTTGATTGGTAAAGTCATCCCTCAAGAGTTCAGTCGCAACATCGACGTCGACCAACTCACTTCTGAGTTCCTTGTGGAGGCTGCCTTGAACCAGTTAGGCAAGAAGTCTGAGGACGATAGGAAGCAGGGTGATAAGCGTAGGGCTGCGAACATCACAAACTTGTCACTCTCAAGTGCCATGTATGACCGTTTGCAAGATCCCGAGTACGATTGCCGCGAATATGCCCAAATCAAGACGCACTTGAAGACTCTCAAGAATATGCCACACAAGCTTGCATCTAAGGCAGATTTGAACGACAAACTCCAACAGCTGATGTCTGATACACTCAAGGCAGCCGATATCATATTCATGACTATTGCTGCAGCTCTGAGTCCGGCAATTGCAGAGGTCTGCAAGCTTCGAACAATATTCTTGATCGACGAGGCAGCCAAGGCAAGTCCAGTGGGAACTTATGCTCTCTTTGGTCGGTATGCGCCAACTTTCTTCGGCTTAATCGGTGATCCCAACCAAGAGATCCCCTTCTGTATCACCGCAAATAACCCTTCCTTTTGGAATCCGTTCTTTTATGTGA
The DNA here is from genome assembly GCA_014282315.1 of Neospermospora avenae. NCBI lineage: Eukaryota > Fungi > Ascomycota > Leotiomycetes > Helotiales > Ploettnerulaceae > Neospermospora > Neospermospora avenae. The sequence goes on along the minus strand of JACBAH010007071.1, from coordinate 4,077 downwards.
GTACCTACAGCGTCCTCCAGCGTGCTGTCGACAGTCGAGCACTGGTCATATTCCTCTACGAGCAGCATCGCATTTACATCTCTACTTTGGCGGCGTGGGTATCCCGTCACTTCTACCATAACATGATGGTTGACGCTCACGCCAATCTAACGATTAAGCCCATTGAGTGCGACTTTGTGCGCGATTTTCTCTCCGAGAACTGGAATGTAGACGACAACTGGATGCTCCTGCTTGTAAAGGACACTTCCTCGCATAAGGAGAAGGGCGGTACGTCAATGTCCAATGCTCATATCGAGAACGTTGCCGCAAAGATTGTCGACGACTTCAGATATGCTCTCCGGGAGACTAAGCTGGAGTTTCCGAAGTCCAAGTTCAATATTTTGGTAACATCCCCATACCGTGCTACTTGTAGCAACGCAGAGGATCTTTTCCAGAAGATGAACACCAAGCTTGCGCAAAGCTACAGCTCTGGCAAGATCCAAGGTCTTTCCGCTGGTGTCGTTATCCTACTACTGCCCAACGACCAAAACTTCACCAAATTCGTAGGTGATACCCGACGCGTACTTGTTCAGTGTACCCGTCTCCGATACGGACTCATAGTAATTGCCAGCGACACGGCATTCGAACCATCATCATACGGCCATTCAAATCTTCCTCAAAAGATGAAAGAGGATCCGCGTGTCAAGGATCTTCATTCACTGAAACTCTTTGCTCAGACAGAGAAGGTCGTACGCGTCATCAATGCGCCCAATCTAAATCAATGTCGTCGTTGTGGCTCCAAGCACCATCTCGTCGAATATTGTCATGAACCCAAGGTCGCCTATTGCGATGGCTGTTATGAGGTTGGTCATACTTGGGGTAGTTGTCCTAATATAGGCGAGATCGATGTTGTGGTGAAGGAGTTCAAGGGCACATGCCGGACTTGCTCAGAACAAGGTCACCGATCGAATCACTGCACTGGATGTTCGCTTTGTCACACAAAGGAGCATTCATACGAAAACTGCCCAGATGCCATCTGCCGTTACTGCAAGCAGCGAGGCCATTGGCAGAAGTTCTGTCCGAAAGGCAAGAAGACATGTAATAGATGTGGAAGCACGGCACATTCTGTCAACGATTGCAAGACTCCTAAATCTAGGAAATGGTTCAGCGCCCACCCTTTCAAGGACATGCCTCAATCCTCCGAAGAATACGCTACACCGGCTAGCAATGATTGGGACACTACCGGTCAACCCACGACCTCGAGCGCAAACCAAGCTGACGTTGACAACGCGGGTGCTTCTTGGAGAAATGATGACAGCTGGGGACCTGCGGAAACCGTTGAGCAAACCCCCGCCGAACAGGTAGAGCCCGTAGAGGAGATCGAGAAGGCTATGACATTGTGTGTGAAGTTCGTTACTGCTTCGGACTTGGAGCGTAGTGCACCAACTACAGAGGAACAAGAGCTTATGCACCTCAACTACGTCATCGACCAATCGAAGACGGACATATCAACAGCAGTAACTGCCAGTCAGAAGATTAAGGATCTTTTGAATCTTATGACAGGCTCGAAGAAGCACAAGGGTCCAGAGCATAAGATTGCGCCAAGGAAGAAGACCGAGAGCAACGCCAAGGGCAAGGGTAAAGCTCTGGTTCAGGCACTGTCTATCGTCGATTTCCCCAAGTGTGCCGACATGAGCATCCATGTCAACACCACCCACCTTGACGGCTACCTCAGTGATCGACTTGTTGAGGTGAGCGCATTTTATACCGTCCCAGCCATCGATTACGAGGATCGTATGGATCTTACAAATCGTCGCAAGGTCATCGTCACTCTCGAGGGCGATCTTGTCAACTACGGCTGGGTTTGGAACAGTAGTGACGGTTCAAGCCACGTTTCCTTCTACAGAATTGTACCGGTCGACATATTCAAATACTCAAGCTGCATTGATAAGGATTTCGTTCTCATTCGTAATGCTATCATTGGGGTCAGCAACTTGGAAGACTTCCAGTCTATCGTAGTTGAAGAGGCTGTCGAGTACAAGGAGACTGACGAGGATGACAACGTTGAGGTTTTCGAGATGACTGCAAAGCGAACTGTTGAGGGAGATGACTTTATGGAGAATGCTGTTGAAGGAGATGGCTCTTTGGAGAAGGCTGTCGAGGGAGAAGGCTCTTTCAAGTATGGATCCGCGTTTGGCGATGGTGGCGCTTCGGGCTTTGGTGATGTTGCTTTCGAGCAGCCGCTCGAACAGCCGCTCAGAGACGATAACTATTAGAAGACAGTGAAGAATGGTCGTAGATGATGAGATCGTGGAACCGGGTACAGAGTGGAGAACACTTTGTACAGATGGGTGGAGGGTCAATTCCGCTGCTTTCATCGTTAGGTAATTAGAAGTGTTACTCTAGATGTGTTCGTTTCCATTCTACAGATTCTTTCATAGATCTGTAGTTTTGAAATATCTACGAGTTATTTCGGGAGGAGTAGTCTTGGTTGCGAGAACCTTCACATGGTAGCTATCTAATCAAGAAGACTTCTCAAACTTTTTGCGTTTCCGATTCTGACATGATTCCATATTCTTATCTCGACTACTTCTCAAAGTTATTCAAGCTAAGCAAAAGTGGTTCCTCGAAACTTCTTGGATTTCTTAGAAAGAGCTTCATTTATCGCCTCGTTCTTAAGAAGAATTCCTTCTCTTCGCCAATAGCTTTTCCGCATTTATATTTTTAAATTACAGATATGACAAGGAGTTGCGTAGTGAGGATAGGGATAGGAACGGTTTAAATGAAGGAATGAGCTTACAAAGATTGAGAGATAAATAGAAAGAGATTTAGAGCCTAAGATAAATGAAAGTTCGAATTTCTCGAAATTACCGAGGATACACACGCGACTATACACTAACAACGAGCTGTACGATTCAATCAAAATCAATCTTGCATACTTTATAGTCAGGAGAGGAAGATATATTCTGATCATCTGATTGCATTTGAAAGCGACAAGTCAAAGCTATATAATGTAGATGAAGCTAGTTCACGCTAGGTCTCCTCAAAATCTAAGTAATGCCACCGATCAATACTAATTCAACATTCGAGAGTATATCCTCACTGCTTCGACTATTTAACGTCCAGAACCTCTCTTGCCATTCGATATCTTTCTTCCCGTCCGTCTGGGATCGGAACCCCCATTTCGGCGATGAGTATGAAGTAGGTAGTATGAAGATATATCAAAATGTTACAGAAAGTCCTTCCAGGCCCGGGTTTAACATCAACATCTCGGAATACCTCTATACATCCTTTTCTTTATGATTTAAAATAGGATTCATAATTTAAGAAGGACTCCCCCTATTCTAGCAGTCTGCCCCTTTTTTCATGAAAATTTGAGAATATATCATATCACGGGAAGTCATATACCCCTGGCCTTCTCGACGGATCAGAAAAATCGCCGAATCGGAGTAACAAATCAAACATGTTGTCGACTCGGCTATTATCGGTGTGTGCCAAATCAAGCAGCTCGTCACAATGTCAACGCAACGCAAAGCGACATTGGGACTTTTGTATCTTGGCACTGTGACAGTCAAAGCCGCGCCACCTGACGGACAAACTCTAAGGCTGGCAGTTTGGGTTACTTTTTGGATATTTCTCCTGCACAGGTCTGTGGCTGTTGATCTTTGCGTTGAGCTGAAACAGCTGGCTTGTTCATGTGGATTCTCTTAACAGTTGTCTCTGACCGATCATTGTGTTGAGTTGAAGTAGACGCGTGGCACACGAAATATTGAGTTTATTTACTAATAGAGAAACTCCAATAGATTTCAGTACAATTCAAAGAGTCTTACAATTTTAGAGCTTCAAAAATCTTATTTATGTCCTTATAGTCATTGTATAATTAACTACTAGGTAATTTAGGAAGACTTTGATTTTCTCGCTTAATCTTGTTTATGCATTAGCAGTTGACAGTACTGTAGACGTTCATGGTCAGGAAGAGGATTGAAGCAAGATGCTGCGGGGTGCTCGCGGGCTTTCCAGCGTGCAGCTTCGTGACTTCCATGTCGGGAAGTAGAAAGTTTTTATATTAAAAGTAGATGTCATTTTACAATATAGTAT